>MU783334.1:20268-64645 GCA_026770625.1 Nicotiana glauca
TGAAGAGCATTTCAGTGTTATCGATGTCCACTTAGGATTCCGAGAGAGTGAATAGCTCCGTATGGTGATTCTGGAGTTGGGAGCGCGATCGGAGGTGAATTCGGAGGTCCGTAGGTCATTTTGAAGCCATTTGGCAAAAGATAGAAATTTGAAGGTTTTTGAGAAGTTTGACCGGAGATTGACTTTTTGATATCGGGGTCGGAATCGAATTCCGGAAGTTGGAGTAGGTCCGTAATATCAAATATGACTTGCGTGCAAAATTTGAGATCAATCGGACGTGTGTTGATAGGTTTAAACATCGGAAATAGAAGTTGGAAAGTTTAAAGTTCATAAAGCTTGAATCGGGGTGTAATTCATGGTTTTGGCGTTGTTTGTTATGATTTGAGGCCTCGAGCAAGTCCGTAATGTGTTTTGGGATTGGTTGGGGTCCCGGGGGCCTCGGATGAATTACGGGTGGTTAACAGATCAAAAAATGGGATTTTTGGAAGAAACATGCAGTTGGTATCTGGTATAACTGCTTCTGCGGAAATGGGACTGCAGAAGCGGGGAAGAACTTGCAGAAGCGGAAAGGGGGCAGGCCCAGGTAACTGCAGAAGCGGCCCAGGGACCGCATAAGCGGACCCATACCGCAAAAGCGGTCAGTCCACTCGAGCCCAAAACCGCTGAAGCGGTTATAAAGTCGCAGAAGCGACATCCGCAGAAGCGGAAATGGTATCGCGGAAGCAAAAAGTGCTGAAGGCAGTGGGGTGTTTTAAAAGGTCGGATTTGGTACATTTCACTCATTTTCTTCACTTCATTTGGCGATTTTTGGAGGGTTCAAAGGAGGATCTTCATCAACAATGTTAAGGTAAGTTATTCTCACCTATTATAAGCTAAATATATTGATTATGTATGAGATTAAGCAGGGAAATTAGTCTAAATATTGGGGTTTGGTTGGAAACCTAGAAGATTATAACCTTGGATTTTTGCCACGAATTTGAGCATCGAATTAGGAGTAAATTATATATTTGAGTTCCTAAGGTCATGGGTAACCTTTATCTTCGAAAAAAATTTGGATTCCGGGCATGTGGGCCCGAGGGCATTTTGGTCATTTCACCAAACGGAGTTGGGAAAATTGTATAATTCGAATTGTTAGAAAGTATTTGAGTATATTCTCATTAGGTTGCCGTTATTTGGCTAGTTTTGGAGCTCTGCGCGTTGGTTCAAGTCTTCGGAGGAATGTAGATTGCCGGTTGCGGATCTTCGGAGCGAGGTGAGTCTCCTTTCTAATCTTGTGAGGGGGAATTTACCCCATAGGTGAAGTAATTGATTATGTGCTCCTATTTGTGGGGGCTATGTACGCACGAGGTGACGAGAGTCCGTACGTAGCTACTGTCATGCTATTGTCCGGGTAGTCTAGGACCCAAAGAGCATGTCATACATGAATTATAGTGAACCCATTTAAGGTTTGAACTGCCTAAATCACATTAAATTAGTAAATGAATTTCCAAGGGGTTTAGCTTCACTTCTTAAAATTTGTTAAGGGAGAATTGGTTTTATTTGAATAAATATTCCCCGATAAATTCTTGTTTGACTGATTGAGCATGTACTTTATGTGTGTGCCTGCGTCGCATGGATGATTAGCGAGCAGGATATATGTTTAATTATGGAACGGGCCAAACGCCTCGGTGATAATAGATGCATCTATGGTTCGTGCCGCTCGACCCTCGGCAGTGCACAATTTACATTCTGTTGGAGCGGGCCGTCGACCTCGGCATGGTTTGCGCATGCTTATCTGTTACTTGAAAATTTGTAAATGTGGAATTGGCCCTACGTGGCTTGATATGAACTGATAAAATAATAAAGAATAAACCTTAGAAGCCCTTGATTTATTATTGGAGGTGTTTACCGTTTTCTGGCTTCACAACTTGAACTTCTATATAAATCCATGATTTTCCTCGCACTTATAGAATATTGTTAATTGACCTCTAGTGAGTGTCGGAATTTGGCCATCTCGTCTCTACTCTTTCGAGATTAGGCGGGATTACACGTTGATTACGTACTCGTACTACACTTCTGTGCATTTTTGTTGCACAGGTATATTTACACCTTTAGCAGCCTATTGGGTGTAGCAGCATGGATGACGCTGGGACTAGGTGAGCTGCATCATTGAGGCGACCGCAGCTAAAGTAGTTCCTTCCAATGTACAGTATTTACTTTTCGCCCACTGTATTCCGGGTGGATGTTGTATTTTATTTCTCTTATCAGTAGTCATTCATGTACTTGTGACACCGGGTTTCTGGGATGGTTTACAATGGATTTGTTCTAATTGTTATTATTTATATTTGAACTCTAGTAGTGAACTTTTAATTATAAAAATGGAAGGAAAACCTTAGATTTTCAAAAGTATTAAAAGAAGAATAAATTGATTTGTTAGTTGGCTGGCCTGACATAGGTGTCCGGCGCCACCACGACCCTTAGTGGATTTTGGGTCGTGACAAATACCTATAGAATTTGTTAATCGACTATTCTATAGAAATGAAAGTATCTGAAGTTAAAAATAAAATAAAGAATTCAAAATTTACTCGATTTTAATTTATGGTTCCATATGCAATAAAATACCTCTAAATTAAGGTGAGAATTTAGGATGTGTATTAGTTAACTAAAATTTAGTGATAATATTGAATGTAAAAGCATGTATGATATACACATTCAGATTAGTGTAAACATCGGCTGCGCATGAGTTTTTATCAAAGTTAATTCCTATATTTTTTTATTTTTCAACTCTTAGGTTTTATATTATGAAAGGGAACTTTCATCTCTAAGTTCTTCATTCCAACCAAAAGTGTCCAGAATTATTACCAGTTAATACTGTGCTCTTATGCGTATAAATAGAAGAAACCGTTTACATATTATGCTTCTGAATTATATATTATATTTATATTATATAAAGTTATTTTTATGGTAAATGAACCTTGAGTGGTATTGTCACGATCCGGATTTCTCACCTTCGGGGGTCGTGATGGCACCTACTAATAGGAGCTAGGCAAGCCAATTACCAATTACCTCTTTTTGCGAACATCGACAATGTTAGAAACAATGAAGCATTTAATAATAAAGCGGAAGTCTCAAATGTAATTAACTGAAAGAAATGCGGAAGTTCAACAAGATCCTCTACCCAAGACTGTTGCCACAATACTCACGAACGTCTAGAGAATACTAAATACAAGGTTTGAGTGAAACATAAAATTGTCTGCTACGGTACAAATGATAACAAATTAAATAAAATAGAAAGGACTCCGGGCCTGCGGACGTCAGCAAGGCTGCCTCGAATGTCCCTCGACTGAAAGCTCGCTCCCAGAATGTTACTGCTACTCAAATGCTGCTCCGACATCTGGATCTGTGCAAAAGGATGCACAGAGTGTAGCATCAGCACAACCGACCCCATGTGCTCGTAAGTGCCTGGCCTAACCCCGGCGAAGTAGTGACGAGGCTAGGACCAGACCACCAGATAAACCTGTACAGTTCAAATATATACATATAATGGAAAGAAATACAGGAAGTAAACAGTCAACAAACAGAAGGGGGGGATCATGTTGTGGGAAGGCAACAATTATAATTAGGAAATCACAATATAAGATATAAACAACCAAAGAATTTATAGCGAATCAAGAACACGAATATTCCAAATAAAACACACTGGCGTCAGCCACTGTTGCGGCGTGCAACCCGGTCCTCAAATATCATTGTTGTGACGTGTAACCCGATCCATGACTATCGTTTAGCATTGTTGCGGCGTGCAACCCGACCCTCAGTTATCATTATTGCGGCATGCAACCCGATCCGTAAATATCGTTTAGCATTGTTGTGGCGTGCAACCCGACCCTCAGATATCATTGTTGCGGCGTGTAACCCGATCCGTGAATATCGTTTATCATTGTTGCGGTGTGCAACCCGCTCCACCCATATCATACTTTCTCATCCAAACAACAGTCACAAATACAGGGCAAGAAGTAAACAAACAAGGGAAGAAAATCCCGGCAAGGGAGTACAACAAATCAGTTAAATCCCGGCAAGGGAAACAATATCAATAAACTCAATGACCTGGCAAGGGTCAAAAAAATCAACAGCCAACAAAATGTCCCAGCGAGGGAATAACTAATAAACCATCTCTGTCTTTCGTACCTTACTTTATAATTTACTCCAACATTCGAGCCATCGCTCCAAAGAGTCATTTCATATCATATACCTTCTCAATCCGTAACACAACTCGAGCCATGCTCCACGAAGTTTAGTAATCATAATCTCTATCTCATGCTCTTTACAGTATATAGAAATCATCAAATAAGCATGGAAGAATCACAACAATTCCGGATAATCTCAACATAAGGACACACGATCATGCTAGACACCAGTGTATAGATACTCGTCACCATGCCTATACACCGTACTCGACAAATAGCAATTAGCAAATAAGACTCTACTCCTATTCCCTCAATCCAAAGTTAGAACCAAACACTTACCTCAACTTCCACGGCTAAATCAATCCACAACGAGTGTTTCCCTTTGAATTCGGCTCCAACTCTATCAAATCTATGAAATAACAACTTTATACTATCAATAATAGCTAAACAAATCAAACCCAATGCCTAAATATGGATTCCCAACCTTTCTTCCAAAAATTCTAAAATCAACCCCGGGCCGGCTTGGTCAAAACACGAGGTTCGGAATAATTCCATATCCCCCATCCACCCACGAGCCCGAATATATAATTTATTTTCAAATTCGACCCCAAAACGAGGTCTAAATCAAAGAAAATCGAAAAGCCCTAACACTACACATTTCTCCCAATTTCAACCCTAGATTACATGATTTGAGCCTAGGAATTGATGAATGATGAAGAAAAAATGAAGAAAACAAGTGGGAATTTACTTACCCTAGTGGTCTTGAAGAATGGGGGCTTCAATGGACTCCTAAGTGCTTGAGGAAGAAGAGAGTTCGTGTGTTTTTGAATGAGACCCGTAGCTATTGTTTCTGAAAACTTAAAAAATCACTGGGTAAAATTGGTCTATGCGATCGCGGATAAGGCAATGCGATCGCATAGAGGAAGGGGAAAATGTTCACTGTGATCGCATAGAGGAAAATGGAGGGCTTCTCAGGCTAACACTATGCGATCGCGAGAGGGAAGGGTGCGATCGCATTGAAGGAATTGGTTGAGGTACGCGATCGCGGAGTCTACTATGCGATCGCATAGAACAAAACTGGGCACTTCAAGATTTACACTATGCGATCGCAAAAGCTCCTATGCGATCGCATAGAACAACATACCAGATATCAGAACTAAACATTTCTGCAACTTTTTACTAAGTTCAAAATAACCCGAACCACATCCGAAACACTCCCGAGCCCTCGTGGCTCCTAACCAAACACACACACTAACCCAACAACCTCCTACGAACTTAACCATTCGATTAAATCGCCAAATTAACATCATAAATGACGAATCAAACCTCAAAATAATCACTTTTTCATCAAACTTCATAAACTTTCAAACTTAGCATTTTAGGTCCGAAACACGTCAAATGACGTCCGATTTCGACCAAATTTTACAGAAAGCGCTTAAATCACATATAAGACTTGTACCGGGAGTCGGAACCAAAATACGAGCCCGATACCATAGTCTTCTGATCAAATTTCCTTTCCATTTTCCTTAAATTACTTTCAGAAAATAATTTCACCCAAAAATTCATTTCTCGGGCTTGGGATCTCGGAGTTCGATTCCGGGCATACGCCCAAGTCCCATATTTTTCTACGGACCCTCCGGGACCGTCAAATCACGGGTCCGGGTCCATTTACCCAAAATGTTGATCAAAGTCAACTTTAATCATATTAATATCAAAATTCATCAATTTTTATACAGAATTCATATTTAAGCTTTCCGGCTATGCGCCCGGACTGCGCATGCAAATCGAAGCGACTAAAAGCAAGGTTTTCAAGGCCTCGAAAGCGCGGAAAAGAGAGAAAATGGGTGATGACTCTTTGGGTCATCACATTCTCCACCTCTAAAACAACCGTTCTTCCTCGAACGGACAAAAGAAAGAAGTACCTGAGTCGGGAAATAGATGAGGATAACGGCTCTGCATATCAGACTCGGACTCCCAGGTCGATGCCTTAGGAGGCTGACCTCTCCACTGGACACGCATTGAAGGGAAACTCTTCGACCTCAACTATCGAACCTGCCGGTCTAGAATAGCTATCGGCTCCTCCTCATAATACATATCCTTGTCCAGCTGGACAGTGCTGAAGTCTAACACGTGAACTGGATCGTAGTGATACCTCCGAAGCGTGGACACATAAAACACTGGGTGCACGGCTGACAAGCTAGGCGGCAAGGCAAGTCTATAAGCCACATCTCCCACACGATCAAGAATCTCAAATGGACCAATGAACCTAGGGCTAAGCTTGCCCTTCTTCCCAAATCTCATCACTCCATTCATAGGCAACAGTCGGAGCAATACTCACTCACCAACCATGAAAGCTACATCCCGAACCTTACAATTTGCATAACTCCTTTGCCGCGACTGAGCTGAACGAAGCCTGTTCTGAATTATCTTGGACTTATCCAAGGCCTCCTAAACTAAATCTGTACCCAATAACCGAGCCTCTCCCGGCTCAAACCATCCCACTAGAGACCGACATCGCCTACCATACAATGCCTCATATGGAGCCATCTGAATGCTGGACTGGTAGTTGTTGTTGTAGGCAAACTCTGCTAAAGGCAAAAACTGGTCCTACGAACCTCCAAAGTCGATAACACAAGCCCAGAGCATACCCTCCAAAATCTGAATAGTCCGCTCGGACTGACCGTCTGTCTGAGGATGAAACTATGTGCTCAACTCAACCCGTGTGCCCAACTCTCGTTGAACTGCACCCCAGAAATGCGAGGTAAACTGCGTACCCCAATCCGAAATGATAGATACCGGCATACCATGAAGGCGAACAATATCTCGGATATATATCTCAGCTAACCTCTCGGATAAATAGGAGACTGCCACAAGAATGAAATGTGCTGACTTGGTCAGCCTATCAACAATAACCCATATCACATCGAACTTCTTCCGAGTCAACAGAAGTCCGGTAACGAAATCCATGGTAATCTTCTCCCACTTTCACTCGGGAAGCTCAATCCTCTGAAACAAACCACCAGGCCTCTGATGCTCATACTTAACCTGCTGACAGTTCAAACATCAAGCCACATATGTAACAATATCCTTCTTCATCCTACGCCACCAATAATGCTGCCACAAGTCCAGATACATTTTCGTGGCGCTTGGGTGAATAGAATGCCGAGAACTATGGGCCTCCGCTAAAATCAACTCTCGAATCCCATCGACATTAGGCACACAAACTCGCCCTTGCAATCTCAAAACACCATCGCTATCTAAGGTCACCTTCATGGCACCTCCACGCTGCACCGTGTCTCTCAGGACACACAAATGGGGATCATCAAACTGCCGATCACGGATACGCTCCAATAATGAGGAATGAGCGGCCGTGCAAGCTAACACTCTGCTAGGCTCAGAAATATCCAACCTCACAAATCGATTGGTCAAGGCCTGAATATCCAAAGCCAGCAGTCTCTAGCTGACCGAAGTATAAGCAAGACTACCCATGCTGGCGGACTTCCTACTCAATATATCGGCCACCACATTGACTCTTCCCGGGTGATACAAAATAGTAACATCATAATCTTTCAATAACTCTAACCATATCCTTTGCCTCAAATTCAACTCCTTTTGCTTGAACAAGTATTGAAGACTCTTGTGATCAGTGTACACCTCTCACGTCACACCATACAGGTAATGCCTCCAAATCTTCAAAGCGTGAACAATGGCTGCCAACTCTAGATCATGAACCAGATAATTCTTCTCGTGGATCTTCAACTGCCTCGAAGCATAGGCAATGACTCTACCATCCTGCATCAATACTGCACCAGGTCCAATACGGGAAGCATCACAATAGACCGTATAAGGCCCTGAACCTATGGGCTAAACCAATATCGGTGCCATAGTCAGAGCTGTATTGAGCTTCTGAAAGGTCGCCTCACACTCGTCCGACCATCTGAACTGGGCACCCTTCTGGGTCAATCTGGTCATTAGGGCTGCGATAGATGAAAACCCTTCTACGAACTGACGGTAGTAGCCTACTAACCCCAAGAAACTCTGAATCTCTGTAGCTGATGCTGGTCGAGGCCAGTTCTTGACTGCCTCAATGTTCTTTGGGTCCACCTGAATACCCTTTGCTGATACGACGTGACCCAGGAATGCAACCGAACTCAACCAGAACTCGTACTTCGAGAAATTAGCATATAACTAACTATCCTTCAGAGTTTGAAGAACCACTCTGAGGTGCTGCTCATGCTCCTCCTATCTGCGGGAGTACACCAGAATATTATCAATAAAGACTATCACGAACAAGTCCAAATAAGGCCTGAACACTCAGTTCATCAACTCCATAAATGCTGCCGGGCATTGGTCAACCCAAACGATATGACCAAGAACTCATAATGCCCATACCGAGTGCGGAATGCTATCTTAGGGACATCAGATGCCCTAATCCTCAGCTGATGGTAGCCAGATCTCAAGTCTATCTTTGAAAATACCTTCGCACCCTAAAGCTAGTCGAACAAATCGTCAATCCTTTGCAGTGGATACTTGTTCTTAATCGTCACTTTGTTCAATTGTCGGTAATCAATGCACATCCTCATCAAACCATCCTTTTTCTTCACAAATAACACCGGCGCACCCCAAGGAGAAACACTGGGTCTAATAAAACCCTTCTCCAGCAAATCCTGCAACTGATCATTTAACTCCTTCAACTCTGGCGGGGACATGCGATACGGCGGGATAGAAATGGACTGAGTGCCCGGAGCCAGATCAATACAAAAATCAATATCCCTATCGGGCGGCATACCCGGTAAGTCTGAAGGGAAAACCTCGGGGAACTATCGAACAATAGGAACAGAATCAATAGAAGGGACCTCTGCACTGGAATCACGAACATACGCCAGATAAGCTAAACACCCCTTCTTGACCATGCGTCGAGCCTTCACATATGAAGTCACGGTCTTGGCATGACAATCCAAGATAGCATGATACGGAGACAACCAATCCATCTCTAACATAACGTCGAAATACACCATGTCTAAGAGCAATAAATCAACACGGGTCTCAAGACCCTCAAACACCACCATACAGGAACGACGTACTCGGTCGACCACTATAGAATCACCCACCAGTATAGATACATAAACAGGAATACTCAAAGCATCACTAGGCATGACCAAGTACGGTACAAAATAGGACAACACATACGAATACGTAGACCCTGGGTCAAATAACACTGAAGCATTTCTATCACAAATCAAAATAGTACCTGAAATGACGGCATCTGTCGACTCAGCCTCTTGGCTAGTTGGAAGAGCATAATATCGGGGTTGGTTCCCACCTCCCTGAACCATATCTCTAGGACGATCGGCTGCTGGTGGCCTCTATCTCTGGCGGTCTGAGCTCTACCTCTATGTCCTTTACCTCCGCCTCTATGACCTCTGCCCCCGCCTCTAGCTGGCTGGGCAGGCTGTGGGACCTCTGGTGCCTGAACCATCGCACTAAAATTCTGATGCTGAGAGATGCCATAAACTCGAGGGAAATATTTGACAATGTGCCTCGTGTCGCTACAAGCGTGGCAAAACCTCGGCTGTTGCGGCTGAGCACCCCTCAACCTCGGGCAAGCCCTCCCGAGATGACCATACTCGCCACACTCGTAACATCCACACAACTGCTGTAGCTACAAAAACCGAGGCTGACCCTGTCGACCTGAATGACCACCTAAAGTACCATGATTGACCTAGAGAGCTGACTGATAAGGCCTGTGAGGATGGCCTATACCATAATAACCTCTACCTCCTGACGAGGTACCACTGAATCTGCCTGCATGACGGGGCCTCTTATCCGACCTATGACCGCCTCCCTATGGCAGGACCACCTCAACTCTACGGCCTACATTGGCCACCTCCTAAAAAGTGATCTCACTCCTGGCCTGAGCCACTGTACCCGGCTGATCTGCCACCGCTGGTTGAACTCCTGGAAGCAAACCTGCTCGAATGACGCCCTCCACAAAGCCTACCAACCTGACCAAAGCGTCCTGAAGAACTGTGGTGGCCATGAACCCCTCTGGGGCCTGAGCTGGGCCCACCGGAGCTGCTGGGGCTGGAACCTCCTCGTCGTACTCAACTTGAGCCTCCACCTCTAGGGCTGCTGCTCGGGGCTGAGCTCTGTCCCTACCTCGGCCTCTGGCATGACCTCGGCCTCGCCCTCTGCCCCTCGTAGGAGCTGCTGCTGGGGGCTCAAACGCCTGAGCCGTAGATGAAGAAGCGCGTGTTCTCGCCATCTGCGAAAGAACAGAGTAGCAATTCAATCGGTACTTGGGAAATAGAACTGCACGACAAAAAAGAACAAATGCAAAACTTTCCAAACTATGTAGCCTCTGGGATAAATACAGATGTCTATGTACCAATCCCACAGACTCTACCAAGTTTGTCCGTGAGTTGTGAGACCTATGTAACCTAGTGCTCTGATACCAACTTGTCACAACCCAGATTTCCCACCTTCGGGGGTCGTGATGGCGCCTACTAATAGGAGCTAGGCAAGCCAATTACCAATTACCTCTTTTTGCGAACATCGACTATATTAGAAATAATGAAGCATTTAATAATAAACCGGAAGTCTCAAATGTAATTAACTGAAAGAAATGCGGAAGTTCAACAAGATCCTCTACCCAAGACTGGTGCCACAATACTCACGAACGTCCAGAGAATACTAAATACAAGGTTTGAATGAAAAATAAAACTGTCTGCTATGGTACAAATGATAACAAACTAAATAAAATACAAAGGACTCCGGGCCTGCGGATGTCAGCAAGGCTGCCTCGAATGTCCCTAGACTGAAAGCTCGCTCCCAGAATGCTACTGCTACTCAAATGCTGCTCCAACACCTGGATCTATGCAAAAAGATGCACAAAGTGTAGCATTAGCACAATCAACCCCATGTGTTGGTAAGTACCTAGCCTAACCCCGGCGAAGTAGTGACGAGGCTAGGATCGGACCACCAGATAAACCTATACAGTTCAAATATATACATACAACAAAAAGAAATACAGGAAGTAAACAGTCAACAAACAGAGGGGGGATCATGTTGTGGGGAGGCAACATTTATAATTAGGAAATCACAATATAAGATAGAAACAACCAAAGAATTTATAGCGAATCAAGAACACGAATATTCCAAATAAAACACACTGGCGTCAGCCACTATTGCGGCGTGCAACCCGGTCCTCAAATATCATTATTGCGACGTGCAACCCGATCCATGAATATCGTTTAGCATTGTTGCGGCGTGCAACCCGACCCTCAGATATCATTATTGCGGCGTGCAACCCGATCCGTGAATATCGTTTAGCATTGTTGCGGCGTGCAACCTGACCCTAAGATATCATTGTTGCGGCGTGTAACCTGATCCGTGAATATCGTTTATCATTGTTGCGGTGTGCAACCCGCTCCACCAATATCATACTTTCTCATCCAGCAACAGTCACAAATACAGGGCAAGAAGTAAACAAACAAGGGAAGAAAATCCTGGCAAGGGAGTACAACAAATCAGTTAAATCCCGGCAAGGGAAACAATATCAATAAACTCAATGACCTGGCAAGGGTCAAAAAAATCAACAGCCAACAAAACGTCCCGGCGAGGGAATAACTAATAAACCATCTCTGTCTTTCGTACCTTACTTTATAATTGACTCCAACATTCGAGTCATCGCTCCAAAGAGTCATTTCATATCATATACCTTCTCAATCCGTAACACAACTCGAGCCATGCTCCACGGAGTTTAGTAATCATAATCTCTGTCTCATGCTCTTTACAGTATATAGAAATCATCAAATAAGCATGGAAGAATCACAACAATTCAGGATAATCTCAACGTAAGGACACACGGTCATGCTAGACATCAGTGTATAGATACTCGTCACCATGCCTATACACCGTACTCGACAAATAGCAATTAGCAAATAAGACTCTACTCCTATTACCTCAAGCCAAAGTTAGACCAAAGACTTACCTCAACTTCTACGGCTAAATCAATCCACAACGACCGCTTTCCCTTTGAATTCGGCTCCAACTCAATCAAATCTATAAAATTACGACTTTATAGTATCAATAATAGCTAAGCAAATCAAACCCAATGCCTAAATATAGATTCCCAACCTTTCTTCCAAAAATTCCAAAATCGACCTCGGCCCGCTTGGTCAAAACACGAGGTTCGGACCAATTCCATATCCCCCATTCACCCACGAGCCCGAATATACAATTTGTTTTCAAATTTGACCCCAAAATGAGGTCTAAATCAAAGAAAATCGAAAAGCCCTAACACTACATATTTCCCTCAATTTCAACCCTAGATTACATGATTTGAGCCTAGGAATTGATGAATGATGAAGAAAAAATGAAGAAAACGAGTGGGAATTTACTTACCCAAGTGGTTTTGAAGAATGGGGGCTTTAATGGACTCCTAAGTGCTTGATAAAGAAGAGAGCTTGTGTGTTTTTAAATGAGACCCGTAGCTACTGTTTCTGAAAACTTAAAAAATCACTGGGCAAAATTGGTCTATGCGATCGCGGATAAGGCAATGCGATCGCATAGAGGAAGGGGAAAATGTTCACTGCGATCGTGAGCTAGTCTATGCGATCGCATAGAGGAAAATGGATAGCTTCTCAGGCTAACACTATGCGATCGTGGGAGGGAAGGGTGCGATCGCATTGAAAGTATTAGCTGAGGTACGCGATCGCGGAGTCTACTATGCGATCGCATAGAACAAAACTGGGCACTTCAAGATTTACACTATGCGATCGCGGAAGCTCCTATGCGATTGCATAGAAAAACATACCAGATATCAGAACTGAACATTTCTGCAACTTTTTACTAAGTTCAAAACACCCCAAACCACCTCCGAGAAACTCTCGAGCCCTCGAGGCTCCTAACCAAACACACACACTAACCCAACAACCTCCTACAAACTCAACCATGCGATTAAATCGCCAAATTAACATCATAAACGAGGAATCAAACCTCAAAATCATCACTTTTTCATCAAACTTCATAAACTTTCAAACTTAGAGTTTTAGGTCCAAAACACGTCAAATGACGTCCGATTTTGACCAAGTTTTACAGAAAGCGCTTAAATCACATATAAGACTTGTACCGGGCATCAGAACCAAAATACGAGCCCAATACCATAGTCTTCTGATCAAATTTCCTTTCCATTTTCCTTAAATTAATTTCAAAAAACAATTTCACACAAAATTTTATTTCTCGGGCTTGGGCTCTCGGAATTCGATTCCGGGTATACGCCAAAGTCCCATATTTTTCTATGGACCCTCCAAGACCGTCAAATCACGAGTCCGGGTCCGTTTACCCAAAATGTTGACCAAAGTCAACTTTAATCATATTAGTATCAAAATTCATTAATTTTTGCGCAGAATTCATATTTAAGCTTTCTGGCTACGGGCCCGGGCTGCGCACAAAAATCGAGGCAACTCAAAGCGAGGTTTTCAAGGCCTTAGAAGTGCGGAAAAAAGAGAAAACGGGTGATGACCCTTTGGGTCGTCACAAGTATATCTTTTAGTTTCGAGTATAATAATTTGAAATAATACGTACTATCTTAAAATAGATGGGATCCTTTTCTTATTTGACTTATACAAAGTAAAATCTTTATCAATTTTAAATCCCTAGATATTAGGAATTTCTACCTAATTAAATAATAAAATATTAATAACCAAAACTTTAATTGAATTTTATAACGATCTGACTGGTCGTTTTATATTTTAGAACCCCGTTCCCTTAAATAAAACTTCCCGCACTTTCTTTAGCTAATTTATAACTTGAGGAGATGGTTGGTTCGGGAGTTGGAAGATTTTGAGTAAAAATATGTCCATTTGCTTCTTTAAGATTTTCTTAAAAGACTAAGTTTGACTTCGGTCAACTTTTTGGGAAAACGAACCCGGATTTGTGATTTGACAATCCCGGAGGGTCCGTGAGAAAATATGAGACTTGGGCGTATGACTGAAATCGAATTCCGAGGTCCCTAGCCCGAGTAATAAATCTTTATTTAAAATTGTTAAATTAAAGTTTTAAAGAATTAAAGAAACCAAATAATCATTGATCCCCTAGGTATCGGGCTCGAATTTTGGTTCCGAAGCTTGGTACAGGTTCGAAATATCAGTTAAGACTTGCCCGTAAAATTTGGTGTCAATCCGAGTAGTTTAAGGGCGTTTTGGCCCGTTGAAAGAAAATTAGGAACTTGAAGTTCAATAATTTGATTCATTTGGTTTTAGGGGGTGATTCCAAGGTTTAGCGTTGTTTTGGCTGTTTTGAGGGTTCGAGTAGGTCCACCTCATGATTTCAGACTTGTCGGTATGTTCGGGCGGGGCTCGGGAGCCTCGAGCGTCAAACGAGCGAGGTTCGAGCGAAGTGAGAAAGTTGAGGAACAGCTGAAGCATTGCTGCTTCTAACATAATCGCATTTGCGGTTCTTGGACCGCAGATGCGGTCAAATGATCGCAGAAGCGGCCAGGGGTCAGGCTTAGGGAAACCGCAGAAGCGGTTCCGCTTAAGCGGTTCCTAGACCGCAGAAGCGGTCCAGCCATATTGGTCCAGAACCGCAGAAGCGAGCCCACCACCGCAGAAGTGGTTTCCTCAGAAGCGGAAATCGCTAGGCAGTGAGTTCATTTAATTAGAACTCAAAGGCCATTTATTTCATTTATACACCACACTTAGGAGATTTGGGGGCTTCCAAAGAGAGGATTTCAACATAGCACTTCAAGGTAAGTTACTTCCATCCATTATTAGGGTAAATACATGTATAATAAGTTGATTAAACACTAAAAATTAGGTAAAATCAAAGGGTTAGAGCTAGACCTAGAGTTTTGATGAAATTAAGATTTAATTATGAAGTTTGTTATGAAATGGACTAGAAATCATGTATTATCGATCCTTAGGTTGTAGAGACCAATTTCCTTCGAAAAATCTCGGAATCCGAGCACGTGAGCCCGGGGTTGAAATTTAGAAAATTCATGTAAATGGTTAGGGAATTGCTTAAATAGCTAGGAATTGATCTTGTGAGCCTATATTAATTAGATCTTACTCTGTTTAACTAGTTCGGGATTGTTCGAATTCGAAGTAAGGGCTTGGACTCATTCTTGCTAATTGGAGGTGCATTTTGGAGCGAGGTGAGTCTCCTTTCTAACCTTGTAAGAGGGAATTGTCCCCCTAGGTGTAATAACTGAGTAATTGTTGCTAAATGCAAGGGATACGTACGTACTAGGTGACGAGAATCTGTGCGTAGCTACTATATTATTAATTGCTTGGGTAGTTTAGGACCCATATCATGCCTAATTTGAAGGTATCTCTTATTTAAATTGCCACTATGATCATTCATGATATGCTATAGACTTAAAGGAAATATGAAGTGAACATATGAACTTGTTAAGCCTTGGTAAGAGCTTCCTTGTATATCTATGAGCCTTTGTGCGCATTCTTGATGTTTTCTTGATATTTATGGATCGGGCCGATCGCCTCGGTGAGAATAGATGCATCTATGGTTCGTGTCGTTCGACCCTCGGCAGTGAATATTTTATTTTTGTTGGAGCGAGCCGTCGACCTCGGCATGATTGCGCATGATATATATGTTGATATGCCTACCTTCTTAGTCATTGAAAAATGTAAATGGAAACTGAAATGAGGTCAAGAACATGATTACTGCTCTTCATTATAACCTCTTAAATATTAGTAACTTTCATGTTTAGAATAACACAATCATATTATATTATCTTGACCCTAGTAGGTATCAAGTCGACCTCTCGTCTCTACTTCTTCGAGATTAGAATGGATACATACAGGGTACATATTGTTTATGTACTCATACTTACAGGGTAGTCATACTTCTATACTTAATTGTACAGGATTTGAGGCAGATACATCTGGTTACCAGTCCGGTGCGCACCCTTGAGTTTGTGGCAGAGATTTCCACGGTGAGCTGCTTCCTTCCTATGCCGCTCAGCAGCCAGATGGAGTCTTCCTTTACTTTTGCTGTCTTTCTTTATCTCAGACAGTAGGATAGAGATATTCTTTTGTGTATTCTACTAGATGCCCGTACTTGTAACACCAGGTCTTGGCACACACTTTGGTAGACTAGTTTTTTTTTTGGGTTGTACTATTATGTTATTTATATCATCCATCATTTTCGGGTTTTGATTTCAAATTCGGATAATTATTTCACTTAAATTCCGCTAAAATTAACATTAGGAGATGGAAATGTTCCGCATTGGCTTACCTGGCAACAGTGTCGGGCGCCATCATGACCTATTGTGGAAATGGATCGTGACAAATTTGAAGAATAAAATGACTATTTTGTCCAATGCAAAATCTATATTTAAAGGATAAAAAAGGCGAACGACATTTCGCTAAGGGCCTTCGTGCTTTTAATATAGTATATATATAAATACTAATTTTTATGTACGTGCGTTGCACGTTAATAATGGCACATGATGATGTAGTTAATTCTTTATATGAAGGGACACCAAATTAAATTAATAAGATAAATATCAATCGTATGAACATGCAAAAATGATCAATCAAGTCTTGTCAGTTATGACATACTATTATGCACTTATAGTTTATAAATATGCAACGTAATGATATCTTACCTAAGACTTATTTGTATGCGATATTGTGTATGTGCCATTCTGATGCTTTGGTTGCTAAGTCATGATAAGAACTTTTATTGTGGGCATTGATATTCCTCTTCAAAATTCAATATGTAGTTGTCCATGCGAGAAAACATATTGCGGGAGATACAATCTGACATTCGAAATTGTTTGTCTTAAGCGTACTGAAAATTGTTTACAAACAAATATAAAAGGTTATCCTTCAGTTTTCCAACTCCTTGTGCACAGATAAGTAGGTAGAATTAGCAGCCTTCACGCGACCATTTATAATGTAATAACTTTTGTTATGTTGAAATAAATTTTTCCAACCTTAAATATTTATATTGAAAAGTACTGCCTGGATCTTTGTCACGTATAAATTAATATAAATAGAATTATAGATTAATTAAAAATAATAGAAATAAGTAATAAATTATATCAAAATAAATATTCAAAAGAAGCATGCTCTTCGCAACAAATGTTAAATGCCAACGCAAACCCTCTTCGTTGTCGTTTTTATATTTTAGTATTGGTCATCTTCAAATAACCAATACCTTAATTACACATTCAACTTCATAAGGTTTAAGATTATTTATTGGGATACATTATTGTGAGCACGTGATTTTTGCCTCACATGAATTACTCCCACAAAATCAAAAATAAATTGTCTGTTTTTGTTGTGTGCAATTTGGTGAATTTTCGTGATATTTTTATTATTATTTGCATTTGTCTGTGCATGTGTATTTTATTTAATTAAGTAAAAATATAAAAATATGTTGCATTTCTTGCATTTAGGATTTGATTTCATATTTTTAGAGTAATTAAGCAAATTATTATTTTACAAAAAAGGGAAGAAATTCATAAAAAAAACGTACTTTGCATTTTGTGTTTAATGTTCAAATTGTATGATTTTCTTTTAATTGGGTATTTAATTATTTTGCGTTAATTACTACTTAGAGTTAATTAGTATTTTAGGATAATTTGGATAATGACTAATTTAGGTTTGTATTTTATTTTAAATAGAATTTTAGAAAATAAAAAGAAAAGGAAAAGAATTGGAAGAAATCGGAATTGGGCCAAAATTCCCCAAGCCCAAACCAAAAAACCATCCCAAACTCGCTAAAAACCGGCCCAGACCCACCCCTATCCAATCCGTCTCCAGTCCCAGCCAAACAACGCCGTTTCAAGCATCTCAATCTAAGCCGTTGATTGTCTTCGATCTAACGGTAGAGAATCCTCCCCATGCCCCGACCCGTTCCCATCCAAAGACCGATCCGATCCTGATGATAACGAAACGATGTCGTTTCCGTTAATGAAATGATCCAAACCATTGATCTCATCAGATAGAACGGTCTAGATTCAATCCCCCGCCCCATATATAAGCATTTTACACACCCCAACCCCCCTCAGAACCCCCACCCCCCTCTCGTCTCTAACAACTCAGAAACAACCTTGTCTCTCGCCGCCACGCCCCACCGCCTTCCGCCCACCGAAAATCGCCTCACAGCGGTTCCGATGGCCCAAACAATTCTGGTGGCCTAAACAACCCCATCTTTACACCATATCATGCCCTCGACCTCCCTGTTTCAAATCCCCAATCCATTTCCCACGAAGGTTTCTCGATCTTCTCGAATACTAGATCGAAACCTCGGAACCCTAGTAGCCGCCACCTTTCCCCCTTTTTCTCCGGTGGCGGCGCCACTGCCCCTCAGCCTCAAATTAATAACAAATGACCGCCAAACCTCCCTCACCACGAATCCCTAACCCTTATCCTTCGAACCATCCTAGAACCCCTCCAATATTAGATTAAAGGTCCAACCCTAAAACCCCAAAATTCCAAATCAAATTTTTTGCGGTTGATTTCGGTCGAATGTGATGTTACTCGTTTGTTCTCTATGAGAACATACGATTAATATCAGATTTGACCAGAAATCCAAAGGTTTGCAGTTTCAAGTCTCGTTTCTTCACAGTCCGAGGTATTCATTAGGTATTATGCTCCACTTTTTGTTTATTTTATTTATTTTTGTTCCATTTTGTTCTTCTTTATTTTTATTTTTATTTTTGTTTGTTTGGTCAGTGTGTTCTATGATTTCTCTTGTTCTTAGAATTTTTAGATTGTTGGTAGGTTTTGTTTGTGTAGGGGTTTGAATAGCCTTGATTTGTAAATACTTGGAACTTTTAGAATGTTAATAAGGTTTTTAGGTTAATTTGAGAATTGGAACTAAGGGGTATGCCAGCACTGGCTGTCAGGGCACGCCTGGATTAAAATATAGACTGCCCATACCAATGGATTAAAATAATGGGAAAGGGGATCAATAGTGAAAACTGACACTCTGTTTTAGTGTCTTTAGAAGTGAGAAAATTAGAGAATGATGGGGGATTTTTATTTTTCTGAAATGGTTAAGTGCTCTTAACGGCTGGAAATGGGTTGAGT
This sequence comes from Nicotiana glauca, assembly GCA_026770625.1. NCBI lineage: Eukaryota > Viridiplantae > Streptophyta > Magnoliopsida > Solanales > Solanaceae > Nicotiana > Nicotiana glauca. The sequence goes on from MU783334.1 coordinate 39,500, forward strand.
TTGGGTATAAATACAGAGGTATAGAGGGAGGTAAGGGGACATGGATAGAGAGTATTGAGAGCTTGAGAGCATTGAGTGAAAAGTCCACTAAAAAAACACTCCAATATACACTGATATACATTGATACACATATATTGAGATTGATAGGAAAAGGGGGGATACACGGAGAGAAATAGATTGTTGGTTTAAGTTCCTGAACTCTCTTCAAATTCCTGAAACAATTCTTTAAGCTTATATGAGGGTAAAAATGGTTTAAGTATTCTTGTGATTTCAGTAAGCTAAGAGTTTGAAGCTCCTGAGGGTTATTTTGAGTCACTGAAGCTTGGTTTGATGTTTGCTGGGGTGTTATTTACTTGAAACTGATTCCTGGACTGCTCAATATCATTTTCTGGGTTCGAAACTGGTTTTAATTTCGCTGCTGGTGTTGAATCATGTTATACTGCTGCTGCTGTGTTCTTCTGCAGAACCTCCTCTCTTTATTTTCCATTACTTCCAGGTACACATTCTTTGAGTTTAAAGCCACGTATGAAGTTTTGGTTTGCAGAATGAAATGAAATAGTTCCAAAGTGTCTTGGCTCTTTAGTTTAGTACTATTGCTTCCATATCCCCTGCTTTTGTATTTGTTTAATATAGTAACTGTTTATTATTGATGGTTGTAACTAATAAGTTGCTAACATGAAATTAGATGTAACAGTTACTACTTGATTAGTTGCTAGATTTAAAGTTTGTTATAGTAGTTTAATTGGATTGGGAAGTACATCAAACAGTTACACATTTTTGTGATATTTTTGGTATGAGTCCCGTTGCATTTGCTCTCTATTTGTTCCCTCTGCAAATTACGGGTTAATATCAAGTTAATTGTGATGATGGATGATAATTGATAGCTGCACTTTGTGAAATTCAGTTAATTGGTATTTCATTTGGGTATTTCGAGTGTTCAGTGTCTGTTCATAATGTTAAGACTCAATAGATCCATCTTTGGGATTATGCCTTTATAATGGCCAATCGGTACCAAATGTTCTTTGCTTGAACTGTTTGAACTAGCCTTGGGGAATTGTTCAGCAAGTCAGGGAAGTGAGTTTGTCCTTTGAAGATAAAACAGTAAAGTGTGTATTTATTTAGTGTTCTAGTAGTCCTGGCCCATAGTTTTGCCCGTTTGTATTGATTATAAAAATGTGAAATGCTAAAGGTTAATCTTTTGTTTGGGCTGTGGATTCGAACTTGCGTCTCATTTCTTGCTAATGATACCAAGTTTCAATTCGGGCTCTACTGGGCCCAAATGCAAAGGAGCTGATCTTGAATCCCCATTTTTCTGCCCTCATGTGTGCGAACTTGGCCTGTTATCGAGCTTAGCCCAAATTATTTCAATGCGTGAGTTCTGTAATTGCAATACGTCATGGGCTTAAACGCAAAGGGGAACGGGCCATTGTCTATTTATTTCGTTTGAGTTTTAGTTTTGACATGCCATTTTGAGTTCTTTTGGGCTTCCACTTTATTTAAAATAGATCATTTCAAATAATTAGGATGTGAGCCATAATTAGATAATTCATAGTGAATGGCCCTCATAAATTAGTTTAGAAATGCCTTGATTAGAATAAATTGAGATGTGCCACGCCGAACAAAATCACAATAGCATGGTCCTCGCTCGAATTAATTTTGTTTACCCTTAGAATTCGAGGTGCATCCTTTAGAAAATTCCAGGGCTTTCACAAAATTATCAACACGCTAGTTGCTTCAGGCGCGTCATTTAATAACATTACCTTCTTAAACTCGGGTGCATACTTATGTGACCCAAATTTAAATCCCAACAATGTTAGAATAGGTCAAAAACTACGGGGGCATTTATGTAACGTGGTTCGAGACATGTTTAAATAACGTTGTAATTTTCTCTAAAAATGAATAAAAGCAGTTAAAAGGTTGAAATTTACACATAGGTTCAAAATGTATTAAAATCAGATAATTCAGCCGAATATAATAGTTGAGCAATCGTGCTAGAACCACGGAACTCGGGAATGCCTAACACCTTTTCCCGGGTTAACAGAATTCCTTATCCAGATTTCTGCTTCGCGGACTGTAAGACAGAGTCAAACCCTTTCCTCGATTCGAGATTCTCAATCGGTGTCTTGGGACACCATAAATATCCCAAGTGGCGACTCTGAATCTTCTAATAAATGAGTCCCATTTCGATTGTCCTTTAATTGAAAAAACTCCCTTTTTTATGCTCCTTCCAGGGTGTAGTAGTAAAAAGAAGGTGTGACAGCTCTGGCGACTCTGCTGGGGATGGTGAACCCAGAACTTTTGGTTCAGGGTTCAAGAATTCAAGCTTAGAATAATTGTTGTATTTGGCTTATTGATTATTTGATTCTTATTACATGTTTTGGATTAAATGTGCTAAATGTTGCTCTTTACTGCTTTGATAATTTTGAACTGTGTATATAAACTGTCTTCTCACGCACCCCCTCTGAGTCTTCTTGAAATTTAAATTGGGCATTTGCTTGACATAGCCCTCTTTCTTTGAGATAGCCGAGGTGCTTGGCACCCGGTGAAGGATTTTAGTCACACATGTTTTAGGCGGGGAGCACCACCAATTAAGTCGGAAAGCCATGCTACTGGTACGCTGACCCTCCTCGGCTCAAGTTGTCCGCTCGAGTAAGCCAGTCTAGATACTTTCTCCAATAGGATTTGAACCTAGATGAACAAACCTCATGCTGGATATCCCTAGTAGGTTCGCTTTATTTGCATCATGTGAATTCGACCTTGGAGACTCAACACAGGGGTTGAGTCTGTCTAGGACAGGTGCATTAAAATGAAAAAGAACATCTTGATGCATCTTACTTGCTACTTGTGCATTCATTTGCTTCAGGATTGCATGTTGACCGGTTTTTTTAGTAATAAGAGGAGAATTAAATGAAAAAAAAGGGAAAAAGAACAAAAAAATGAATAATTATTTTTTTAAGGAAAAATCAGGATTTGAAAAGGGTAGCAAAGCTCCGTCAAAATCTTCCGTTTTCCTTTTTGAAAATAGTTGATCTTATTTCCGTCAAGTCCGGCTGAACTACGTAAGTTTAATTCTCACCGGATGTGGGATACGTAGGCAACCCATATCGGGTTCAACTATTTTGAAAATAATAAATTTAGGGGTAGATAAATGTTATTTTTTTTGTCGTGAGTAAAGGTAATGCCATTCTTGGGTAAAATAGCCAAACGCCTACAAAAGTCGCCAGAGGGCTGTTTTGCAAGAACAGCTACCTATAGTCATTTCTTAAAAAACTTTTTTTCTGGTTAGCAAAACACAGCCTTTAAATCTTCTTCAAGTGCTGAAAGGCCGTGTTGACGAAACCGGATACTTTTATAAAATGGCGAGAAACAATGATGATTTTTCTCTTCATATAAAAGAAAAAAAAAAAGAAAAAGAAAAAATGGATCATAGTCTGTATATGGTTTAGGAGAGTCTTAACCTTTTTTATTTTTTATTTTATCTAGGATCACCATGAGTTCTCCACAAAGAAGTGGCCAAAAAAGGGCAAGGGACGAAACACCTCCTATGTTCATGATCCGAGATAAGACCCCGAGCAGTCTTTGTAATTGGTGGGCTAGTTTTGCAGCCTGGGAACGAAATCGAGTATTTAAACAACTCAAGTTCCTCACAAACATCGTGGGAGTTGAGCCTAACAGAGATTTTATTGAGGCTTTGGTGGGTTTTTGGGACCCAACAAACAATGTCTTCAGGTTCAAAAATTGTGAAATGATGCCCACGTTAGAAGAATTAGGTGGGTTCACGGGATTGGGGAGAGACCTTCATAGGAAAAAACCTGCCGCTCCAAGGAAAGTGGGTGTGAGCAACTTTTTGAAGAAATTATGCCTTCCTCGAATCCCAATGGGTTGCTTAAACGAAGGCTGGGTTTCATTAGAATACCTCTATGACAGGTTTGGGGATGAGAAAGGATTTGAGAAATTCTCAGGCACAGAATTCGTCAACCAGCTAAGTTACGACGCTTGGAGGGAGTTGAGAATCTTCGCATTCATGATTTCATTTCTAGGGACCATGGTCTTCCCAGAGCGGGATGAGCGCATCAGAATTCGATTATTGGTAATAGTCTCATATTTGCATAGCAGCAAAGAGCATACCATTCTTTCCATGATTCTGGGAGACATTTTTCAAGCTTTGACCCAATGCCAAAGAAGGTGGAGATTACTTCGAGGGATGCAACATTTTGCTGCTGATGTGGTTCATAGAGCATCTTTATCATCATCCAATAGTGATAAATTTCAATGAAAACTGGTTGAGTTACATTCGTTGTCATCCAAGTAGGGCCGCAAGTTGTAATCTTCCAAATGGAGTGAGGGTCTGGCAGGAATTACTTGGTTCACTGGATGCGGATAGACTCACTTGGAACTATTATTGGTTCCCTTCCGCTAAGGTCATGCACATGTCGACATATCGCCCATTCTACATACTTATGGATTTCAGAGGTTTCCAACCATACGCACCCCTACGCGTCATGCGTCAGCTAGGGAGAGAACAAAAGAGGCCCCCGACCGAGGACATGCATCCGTTCGTATGGGAATTCACAGGAGAGGAACCCCCAAAGGATTCTTATGCACAAAAGGTGTGGTTTGATGGTCGATTTTCTAATATAGACGAAATGGTAGCAGACCGCGAACGTAGGGAAGTAAGCCTTGCATACCTTGAGTGGTTTCACAACCAGGCTATACCCGAGCAATGACCCAAAAGATCCATAAGGCATGCAGTTGATTGGGAAAAAGAGATAGAGTCCAGAGTTAGAAATGCTAAAAGGGAAGTGGCACGAAAGTTCCGATCTCGTATTGACACTTTACAGGAAGATAAGGGAATACTGGAAGCAGCCATGGACATACAACAGGCTGATTTTGAGCAGGAAAGGGTTAAATGGGCATAAGAGAAGCAAGCACTCCAAGCCCAGATTCAAAAGATGAAGACAACTACAAAAAAGTCAGAAAGGAGCCAGGCTGATGAAAAACTCATAAACAGTCTGGAAAATAAAGCCCTCGAATGTCAAGAGGACTTGGAAAAATCAGAAGCTATTCTGACAAGGATCCGGGCCAGATGGACAAGGGGGGCAAAGCAGCGGGCACTTCATATGCAGCAGATAAAGAGAGATTACGAGGGGACCATCACCATCCTGAGAGAAAGAATAGTCACTCTCGAAGATAAGGTAGTCAGGCAAGCTAGAGATTTTAGAGCGGATAGGAAACACTGTTATGACCTGATGGCGCGGATGGAGGAACAAATGCATAAGTTCCAAGATCAACACTTTCACAACTCTCAAGTGCTGGGAACGCGGGATCAACAGATAGGACGGCTGATGCAGGAAAAGAACATGATTAGAGAAGGGGTCAGAAACATCACACATTACATTACTACAAAATGTCGAGTGTGCGAAAACATGACCCGTACCACCTTTTTGCGGCAGTAATGACATTCGTCAAACAAATAATGAACGATCTGGAGAGTCTTCAAAGAGATCTTGCACCAAGGCCCGCGGCAAGGCCGAATGATGCCTCGCATCCCCCAGGGAATTTCGAGTCATTGATGCATTCTTGATTTTTGTGTTGAGTCTGTACTGTTCTTGTTGAAATTTGTAAGTCTGTCAGTCAGTCCTTTCCAAGTTTCCTTTGTTATCTTTTTGAAGTTTGGATACTTTTTCCATGTGTCGTAGTAAAAGCAGTTGTTTTGTAAAAAATATTTTGCTACGTATTTTTACATCGGCCAGAACTACGCACGGTCTGATTCATGCGGGGATATGATACGTAGGCAATCCACATAAGATTCGACCACCACTAAAAAGAAGAAAAAGAAAAAGAAAGGAAAAATGAAAATAACCAAAATAAGGGAAAGTTTGCGAGATGTTAAAAAAGGGGCACAATTGTGAAAAGCCAGAATGACGCACGCAACTGAAGCAAATGCATGATAGAAATGGTTAACTGCCTAGGTGCATTGCGTCCCAACGTGCGATTGCGTATATGTCAAACTCTAAAAACTAACAAGTTTGTTGCTTGTCCGGAGAATCCAAGCAGTTAGTTTACCTAGAGCGTACTGGCACATTACCATTATCAAACTAGATCAAAGGGACCAATACCAGTGATCATGTCTAGCACCGATAGAGAAGGAAGCGCTGAGGTAGAAGAGGTAGACGTGCAAGCGATGAAACATGCGATGTACAAGTTGGAACAGCAAATGGCTGGGATGTACCAGGCCTGGACGAGGGGTCAGCTACCACCAGCCTATCCTGCTAACCCTACTTTCCTCCCAATACCCACTCAGTCTCCGGAGCAGCTTGTTTCGGACTTATCCCCAAATTTTCAACATTATCAAGGAACCACCTCCCAAACACCACAAATCCCAAAGACAGTTCCATACCCTCCACCAATTACCCTTGTCTTTGTGGCACCTGCACCAGCCCCACTCCACATGTCTTCTAGTGAGCCTGTATTCCAAACGCAGGATAATAAATATTACCCTCCCGAACCCACCTTCAAAGCACCTGAACCGTACATTTACCATCCTCAACTTGGTATCTCCGCAGAACCTGAAAAGCAGCCCAAGAATCCGGAGCAGGAAGAAATATTTCGAAAAGTAAAAAGCCTAGAGCAATCTTTTAGGAATATGCAAGGTTTGGGAGGCCAAGTCAGTGTGGAGTATATGGATCTATGTTTGTTCCCAGATGTTCAGCTACCAGCAGGGTTCAAGATGCCTAAATTCGATCTGTATGACGGGCATGGTTATCCGATGGCATATATGCGAGGATTTTGCAGCAAAATGAGAGGGGCGGGTGAAAAGGATGAGTTACTGATGGCATACTTCAGCCAGAGTTTGAGTGGATCTGCATTAGAATGGTATACGCGACAGGACCATGGTAGGTGGTACACCTGTGATGACTTGGCACAAGCATTCGCCAGCCATTTCCAGTACAATCTACAAATTATTCCAGATCGTCTGTCATTGATAAAACTGGAGAAAAAACCCGAAGAGAGTTTCAGGGAATACGGTTTCCGTTGGAGGGAACAAGCTGCGAGGGTCGATCCTCCAATGAAAGAAGGAGAGATGGTTGATTACTTTTTGCAAGCTTTGGAGATGACTTATTTTGGTCACTTGGTGACGGTGATTGGCAAGTCTTTCAATAAGGTTGTGAAAATGTGCGGCATGATCGAGGATACACTTAAGTCCTACAAGATCGTGAGTTACTCGGCAATCAAAGCAACCACTCAAGCTATCCAGAGCGGCACCTGGGGTGTGCTCGGGAAGAAGAAGAAAGAAGATGTTGCAACGGTCGAGTCCAGAGCCTGGTTCGGATCCAGCGGCCCCTCACCCTACTATAACCAAACCCGACCCCACCACCGAGATTATTCCCATACTCCATATAACCCTCCACAGCATTATTATCCACCACCCGATCCCTACTGTTCCGTCCATCATGCACAAGCCTACACTCAAATACCGGCTCACGCACAATGGCGTGCGCCGACTCCGAAAAATCCATATCCGGCTCCACAAAATGCCTACCCACCCCGAAAAGCCTACAGAAATCCCACTGGAATAGGTTTTCGAACCAATCAAGGCTTCAGGAATGAGAAGGCACAGAAACAAAAGACTTTCACTCCACTGGGAGAATCATATACCAGTTTATTCCATAGGCTGAGGCAATTGGGCATGTTGAATCCAATTGAGGCTAAATAGCCAATCCCTCCTCCAAGGAACCTTGACCACTCAGTAAGTTTTGAGTATTGTTCAGGGGCCCCCGGGCATGATATAGAGAAGTGTTGGAAACTGAAAACGGTTGTCAAAGAGCTCATTGATACTCACCGAATTGAGGTTCAGGCCCCAGAGGCACTGAATATCAACTAGAATCCATTGCCGGCTCACCATGAGACCCATATGATTGAGTTGATACACAAGGGAGGGGAACCAAAGAAACCCTCGCAGACAGTAATGATGATCCGCTCCAGTGAGACAGGTTCAAAAGAGAAGATGACCGGTGGGAAGTCGGTGGTCCAGTTGAAAGGGGTAAATAGCAAGCCAGTTGGGGTGGCCGAGAAAGGTTCATCGAGCATTGTTGCAGTGAAACCAGAACAAGCAAATGTGGTGGTACCGGGGGTTGCAAGTAAACTTGTTATGGTCATGAAGGGTGCTCGCATAGAGCCTGTTATTATAAAGCTGGTAACTCAGCTGCCGGTGATCAACAGTAAAGCTATCCCTTGGAGTTACGAACAAGTGGTGATAACATATAAAGGGAAGGAGATCATGGAAGAAGTTTGTGAGACTCAGGGTCTGACTCATTCGGGAAGGTGTTTTGCTCCCCCAGAGTTGATAAAGGCTAATCCAGCATCGATAAAGAAACCTGTGACCGAACAAGAAGCGGAAGAATTCTTGAGGAAAATGAAAGTACAGGATTACTCTATTGTAGAACAATTAAAGAAAACACCAGCCCAAATCTCATTGCTCTCACTGCTAATTCACTCAGACGAGCACCGCCAGGCGCTGATGAAAATATTGAATGAGGCCCACGTCCCTGACAAAATCTTGGTGAATCACCTGGAGAAGATAGCAAATAAAATCTTTGAGGTAAACCAAGTTACTTTCTCGGACGATGAGTTGCCTGCGGAGGGCACAGAACATAACAGGGCCCTTTATCTGACGGTGAAATACGAAGACTCTGTGGTCACGCGAGTACTGATTGACAACGGGTCCAGTGCAAATATATGTCCTCTTTCTACGTTGAATAAGCTAAAGGTCAATGATGATAGAATTCGTAAGAACAGCGTCTGTGTACGAGGGTTCGACGGCGGAGGCAAAGATTCTGTGGGTGACATAATACTAGAATTGACAATAGGATCCGTAGAGATCACCATAGAGTTTCAAGTGTTAGATATGGCGGTCTCTTATAACCTTTTATTGGGGCGACCATAGATCCATGCCGCCAAGGCAGTACCATCTACGTTGCATCAAATGGTTAAATTCGAGTGGGATAGACAGGAGATTGTGGTGCACGGTAAACAATATGGGTGCCCTGGGTGATGCCATTGTACCCTTCATCGAAGTGGAAGACGACCAAGGGCCGTAGGTATATCAAGTCTCCGACACAGTATCAGTGGAGAAGGTCCTAGAGGGGCAAAGCATCCCAATTCCTAGAATAACTGCCGCAACTGTCATGGTGGTTTCTGAAATGTTAAAGAATGGTTTTATACCAGGTAAGGGCTTGGGTGCTGATCTTCAAGGCATCGTGTAGCCAGTTTCTCTTCCAAAGAATTTGGGCACTTTCGGTTTGGGGTTTAAGCCCACCACGGCAGCGTGAGACGAGCCCGCAAAATGAAGAAGAAGGCATGGGTCTTGCTAAAGCCAATCCCACGTCTGTCCAGATCTTTCATCAGGCCTGGTATTAGAAAGAAGTTATTGTCAAAAGTTCCTGGGTCACTGATTGGTGCTGATGGATATTTAGATAAAGGGTTCGAAAGGTTATTTGCCGAGGTTAGCATGGTAGAATTTGGCGAGGGTCCTAGCCACGCAGCAATACAGTTTGTCGGGCCAAAAGCGAAGATTAATAATTGGAAGGCTACTCCTCTCCCTACCCGGAGGGAGCCTTGGTAGTCTGCTTTGATTTTTCTTTAAGTTTGTATGGATTATTTCAGTGTTGTAATCCAAATTTTTATTTTGTTTTGAGTGTGCAAACCTTGGTATCTTCCCTTTTTAATGAAATAAAATTTCTTCCTTTTCTTCACTCTTGATAAATTTTACTTTTGTTTTCTTCTTTTCTTTTCTGTACAGTTCCTTTTACACCGATTCTAATGATATGACGTGCATAAAGAATCCTCAACCCAGTCTAAGAAATCAATCTGAGATAATAGTTCAAGAGGTAGAGTGTGATTACGAGTCAGAATTTGACGAAGATGAGACTTTTGAGGAGATTAGTAAAGAATTAAGTCATTTTGAAGAAAAACCTAAGCCCAACTTGAATGATACCGAAGCCATCAATTTAGGAGACGCGAGTAATATCAAAGAGACTAACATAAGTGTCCATCTGGAATCAAAGACTTGGAAGGAATTAATCAAAACACTCATTGAATACAAAGATGTTTTTGCATGGTCGTATGATGACATGCCGGGTTTAAACACTGATCTAGTGGTTCACAAGTTGCCCACTGACCTGGCATTCCCTCCCGTAAAGCAAAAATTGAGGAAATTCAAAACCGATATGAGTGTGAAGATTAAGGAAGAAATAACCAAACAGCTAGATGCAAAGGTTATTCGGGTCACTCGATATCCTGATTGGTTGGCTAACGTTGTGTCGGTACCAAAGAAGGATGGAAAAATCAGAGTATGTGTTGACTATCGCAATCTCAACAAAGCAAGCCCAAAGGATAACTTCCCACTACCCAATATCTATATATTGATTGACAATTGTGCAAAACATGAGATTGGGTCTTTTATGGATTGCTATGCCTGGTATCATCAGATCCTGATGGATGAAGATGATGCAGAGAAGACGGCATTCATCATGCCGTGGGGAACTTATTGCTACAGAGTAATGCCATTTGGTCTGAAGAACGCTGGGGCAACATACATGCGAGCAATGACCACTGTATTCCATGATATGATTCACAAAGAGATTGAGGTGTACGTGGATGATGTAATCATCAAGTCAAAACAGCGGGCCGACCACGTCGGAGACTTGAGGAAGTTCTTTTAGAGGCTTCGCAGGTACGACATTAAACTTAACCCTGCCAACTGTGCATTTGGTGTTCCATCCGGAAAGCTGTTGGGATTTATAGTCAGTCGGTGAGGCATTGAGTTGGATCCGTCAGAGATCAAGGCCATCCAAGAGTTGCCGCCTCCGAAAAACAAGACTGAAGTGATGAGTCTGTTGGGAAGGTTGAATTACATCAGCAAGTTTATTGCTCAGCTTACGGCAACTTGTGAGCCTATTTTCCGATTGCTGAAGAAGGACGCTGCGGTCGAATGGACTGAGGAATTTTAGGAAGCTTTTGATAAGATAAAGGGGTATTTATCAAATCCACCTGTGTTGGTTCCACCTGAACCAGGAAGACCGCTGATTCTTTATTTAATGGTCTTGGAGAATTCATTTAGCTGCGTACTGGGCAGCATGACATCATCGGTAGGAAAGAGCGAGTCATCTATTATCTCAGCAAGAAGTTTATGGCTTATGAGGTTAAGTACACTCATCTTGAGAAGACCTGTTGTGCCCTGACTTGGGTAGCACATAAATTGAAACATTATCTGTCGTCCTATACTACTTACCTCATTTCACGCTTAGATCTGTTGAAGTATATTTTTCAAAAGCCTATGCCTACAGGCAGACTGGCAAAATGGCAAATATTACTCACGGAATTTGACATCATCTATGTGACGAGGACTGCAATGAAAGCCCAAGCACTGGCCGTTCATTTGGCCGAGAATCCGGTTGGTGAAGAATACGAACCATTGAGGACATATTTTTCGGACGAAGAAGTGATGCATATCGACGAGCTGGAACTGACTAAAGAACCAGGATGGAAGCTTTTCTTTGATGGGGCTGCAAATATGAAAGGAGTCGGAATAGGAGCTATACTTATTTCTAAAACATGGCACCACTATCCTGTTATGGCCCAACTTCGTTTCTATTGTACTAACAACATGGCTGAGTATGAAGCATGCATTTTGGGTTTAAGGTTAGCTGTGGACATGGATGTCCAGGATGTTTTGGTCTTGGGAGACTCGAACCTCCTGGTACATCAGATTCAAGGAGAATGGGAAACACGGGATCTGAAACTCATACCATATCGACAATGTTTGCATGATATTTGTCAACAGTTTCGATCAGTGGAGTTTAGGCACATCCCAAGAGTCCATAATGCAGTTGTCGATGCCTTGGCTACCTTAGCGTCAATGTTGCACCATCCAAACAAAATTCATGTTGATCCGTTGCATATTCAAGTTCGTGATCAGCATGCTTATTGTAACATGATAGAGGAAGAACTGGATGGCGAACCATGGTTCCACGATGTCAAGGAGTACATCAGGATGGGGATATACCCGGTTCAAGCCACAGGAGATCAAAAGAGAGTAATTCGATAGTTGGCAAGTGGATTTTTCCTTAGTGGAGGAGTGTTGTATAAAAGAACACCAGATCTCGGATTGTTAAGATGCATAGATGCTAAACAAGCTACGACAGTCATGACAGAAGTACATTCTGGAGTTTGCGGGCCTCATATGAGCGGATATATATTGGCGAAGAAGATCCTTCGAGCAAGGTATTATTGGCTCACTATGGAGCGAGATTGTATCAGCTTTGTGCGCAAATGTCATCAATGCCAGATGCACGGGGATTTGATTCACTCTCCGCCATCGGAATTGCACACAATGTCGGCATCGTGGCCCTTTGTTGTTTGGGGCATGGACGTCATTGGGCCCATTGATCTAGCAGCATCCAACGGGCACAAGTTCATTTTGGTGGCCATTGATTATTTCACCAAATGGGTTGAGGCTAGAGCTTTCAAGTCTGTAACCAAGAAGGTAGTGGTTGATTTTGTACACTCCAATATCATTTGTCGATTTGGAATCTCAAAGGTAATCATCACAGATAATGGTTCTAATATTAACATCAATTTGATGAAAGAAGTATGTTAGCAGTTTAAGATTACACATCGCAATTCCACCCCATATCGTCCTAAGGCGAATGGAGCAGTTGAGGCGACCAACAAGAACATAAAGAAAATACTGAGGAAAATGGTAGAAAGTTCCAGGCAATGGCATGAGAAGTTACCATTTGCATTATTGGGTTATCGCACTACTGTTCGTACTTCAGTAGGTGCAACTCCTTATCTGTTGGTATATTGCACTGAAGCAGTGATTCCTATGGAAGTTGAAATCCCGTCTCTTCGGATTGTCGCCGAGGCTGAGATCGATGATGATGAGTGGGTCAAAACATGTTTGGATCAGTTGATTTTAATCGATGAAAAAAGATTGGCAGCTGTATGTCATGGCCAATTGTATCAAAAGAGGATGGCAAGGGCGTATAATAAGAAGGTGCGTCCCAGGAGGTTTGAAGTGGGGCAGCAAGTATTGAAACGGATCTTTCCACATCAGGCTGAAGCAAAGGGCAAGTTCACCCCGAACTGGCAAGGACCGTTCATTGTGACTAGAGTATTGTCCAATGGCGCTTTATGTTTAACAGATATTGAAGGAAAATACATAGATATGGCTATCAATTCTGATGTAGTCAAGAGATATTATGTATGATTTCTTTAGTATAATCACTGGTTGTTTATACTTGGCATTATCTCGAAGGTTGAAATGACGAAGGCAATTTGTTCTGCTATCTAAACACTTTACCCTTTGTTCACCCTTTTGAGCCTTATTTATTTTATTTCGTACCCCTCTTTTGGAATCAATAACCAAGAAGAAAGGAAAAGGAATAAAGAAAAGAAAAAAAGGAAAAAATATAAAGAAAAGGAAAATAGAAAAGAAAAATAATAATAGATGAAAAGAAAAACTGTAACAACAAGGAATTTGGGTGAACTACATTTAACCTGATTCCTCTTAAGGATACTTAGGCAGCTTCACGGCTCGGTCATAGGGAAGTAAAACTCAAAAGGTCCCCAAGCAAGAAACTGGGGTAGAAGTTATGTTTGAAATGAGAAAGTTGGTTCCAAAAGTTGTAATTCTAACCCGTTGGATTTGGTTTGAACTTTTCGATACCCTTTTCTTTCCAAACATATCCATGAACCCATATTAACATCCAAAGAAAGACCTCCCGATCAGTCTTCAAGGGGTGCCAAGTCAAGCAAGTATAGATAATGCATATCAGGGGCAATACTCCGATTTTAAGCAAGAAAAATGAAAAATGAGAGAGTCTTATTAGTAAAAACCCGCAAGGGCACTATAAGGCGATGTAAGCTGAGGGAAGTCCAAAAATGAGAGAGTCTTATTAGTGAAAACCCATAAGGGCACTGTAAGGTGATGTAAGCTGAGAGAAATTCAAAAAATGAGAGAGTCTTATTGGTGAAAACCTTCACAGGCACCATGAGGCAACAAGGAACTGAGAAAGGAATGAATAAGTTAAGGTCGACGGCAGAAATCCGTCGAGGCATCAAGTAGAACAAAGATAGGAATTCAGTAAAGAATTGGATTGTGAGAATCTTGAGGTACGGAGCAAGACAACTGGAAATTAATTAAATTAAATAGACTGGGTTGATTAATTCGAAACGCACAACATGATCATTAGGATCGGTTATCCCATTCAGATAAGTCCTTTTTCTTTTCTCAAAAGGTCTTCTAAAGGGAGATCTTCTCTTTTATTTTTATCTTTTGAAATCATCACATATTTTTTTCTTTTGGCTAAGGCTTTTTCAATAATAAATTGGTTCTAACAAATAAGAATGAATCTCAAATCTTACTACCAGTTTCCAACATGGTGCGAAGCAAAGTGTGGCTAGGACAGGCCGACGATGATATGATGAGACGTGAAAGGCGTCATTGGAAATCCAAATGATGGAATGGTCCAAGATTCCGTGAAAGTAATGGGATCAGATAAGAAAGACTAGATGTGGAAAACAACAATTGGGAAGTTTATGGATAAGGAGTAGTCAGAGGGTCGAAAATTCTCGACCGAGTTCAAGGCAGTCGGACAAAACTGAATATGGAAAGGAAAGAAGGGAAAACCATCCCCAGTAGGAGTATCACATCCAATCACCATACCCTAAACTGACCAATTTTTTTTCTTTGTGTTTGAAACAGGGGCAGGAAGTGTTGTTGATAGCGGAGAAATTTTTTTGCAAAAAGGGAGCAAATACCAAACAGCCACCAAATAGGGGCAGAAAATTTTCTTTGTTTTATTGAAGTTGGTTGAAGTCAGGCGTCCACCTGGAGAACAAGGAACAATAGTTGAAGTCAGGAGCCCGCTTGGAGAACAGAGGTGTATTTTTAAGTTTTGAAGTCAGGAGCCCACCTGGAGAACAGAGGTATACTTTTTAAAGTTTTGAAGTCAGGAGCCCGCCTGGAGAACAGAGGTGTACTTTTTAAGTTTTGAAGTCAGGAGCCCACCTCGAGAATAGAGGTGTATTTTTAGAGTTTTGAAGTCAGGAGCCCGCCTGGAGAACAGAGGTGTACTTTTAAGTTTTGAAGTCAGGAGCCCGCCTGGAGAACAGAGGTGTATTTTTAGAGTTTTGAAGTCAGGAGCCCACCTAGAGAACAGAGGTGTATTTTTAGAGTTTTGAAGTCAGGAGCCCGCCTGGAGAACAGAGGTGTATTTTTAAGTTGTTGAAGTCAGGAGCCCGCCTGGAGAACAGAGGCGTACCTTTTAAAGTTTTGAAGTCAGGAGCCTGCCTGGAGAGCAGAGGCGTATCTCTCAAGTTTGAAGTCAGGAGCCCGCCTGGAGAACAGAGGTGTACTTTTTAAAGTTTTGAAGTTAGGAGCCCCCCTGGAGAAAAGAGGTGTATCTTTTAAGTTTTGAAGTCAGGAGCCCACCTAGAGAACAGAGGTGTATTTTTAGAGTTTTGAAGTTAGGAGCCCGCCTGGAGAACAGAGGTGTATTTTAGAGTTTTGAAGTCAGGAGCCCGCCTGGAAAATAGGAGCCCGCCTGAAGAACAGAGGTGTACTTTTAAGTTTTGAATTCAGGAGCCCGCCTGGAGAACAGAGGTGTATTTTTAGAGTTTTGAAGTCAGGAGGCCGCCTAGAGAACAGAGGTGTACTTTTAGAGTTTTGAAGTCAGGAGCCCGCCTGGAGAACAGAGGTATATTTTTAGAGTTGTTGAAGTCAGGAGCCCGCCTGGAGAACAGAGGCGTACCTTTTAAAGTTTGAAGTCAGGAGCCCGCCTGGAGAGTAGAGGCGTATCTCTCAAGTTTGAAGTCAGGAGCCCGCTCGTATAACAGAGGATCATTTCAAGTTTTGAAGTCAGGAGCCCGCCCGGAGAACGGAGGAATACAATTCAAGACAAGAAATCGGTGCAAGGCAGCAACAAAGGAATTGCTATAAGAGAATACAAGACAATAAGGCAACAAGAAACACAAGAGCAAGTTTGAAGGTCTAGATACGATTGTAATTCATAGAATATAGTTTAGTCTAGCTTCTTATTTTCTTTTAGCATGGTGTAATAAGGAGGTTAGCAAGCAATAGCAGCAACAGCAGTAACAATGAAACCATAGCTTCATGGTAGTCCCAGCTACCAAAATTCCTGAACTACATTGACCTGATTCCTGTTTAGCCAAGGATATGTAGAAAACCTTTGAAGCAGAGGTTCGGTCAAATCTTTCAAAAAATGCTTCACACGGAATATTCAAACGGGCAAAAATCGCTCGTATCTGCTCACTTTATCTTTGCACGAAACTCTTCGTGTTTACGGGAAAAGAGGGGCAGCTGTGAGCACGTGATTTTTGCCTCACATGAATTACTCCCACAAAATCAAAAAAATTGTCTGTTTTTGTTGTGTGCAATTTGGTGAATTCTTGTGATATTTTTGTTTTTATTTTCGTGAATTTGGTGAATCCGTCTCCAGTCCCAGCCAAACAACGTCGTTTCAAGCGTCTCAATCTAAGCCGTTGATTGTCTTCGATATAACGATCGAGAATCCTCCGCATGCCCCGACCCGTTCCCATCCAAAGACCGATCTGATCCTGATGATAACAAAATGATATCGTTTTCATTAATGAAATGATCCAAACCGTTGATCTCATCAGATCGAATGGTCTGGATTCAATCCCCCGCCCCATATATAAGCATTTTACACACCCCAGCCCCCCTCAGAACCCCTACCCCTCTCTCGTATCTAACAACTCCAAGACAACCTTGTCTCTCGCCGCCTCATCCCACCGCCTTCCGTCCACCGAAATTCGCCTCACGGCGGTTCCGGTGGCCCAAACAACCCCATCTTTACACCATAGCCTCCCCTCGACCTCCCCATTTCAAATCCCCAATCCGTTTCCCACGAAGGTTGCTCGATCTTCTCGAATACTATATCAAAACCTTGGAACCCTAGTAGCCACCACCTTTTCCCCTTTTTATCCGGTGGCAGCGCCACTGCCCCTCAGCCCCAAATTAACAACAAATGACCGCCAAACCTCCCTCACCACGAATCCCTAACCCTTATCCTTCAAATCATCCTGGAACCCCTCGAATATTAGATTAAAGGTCCAACCCTAAAACCCAAAAATCCAAATCAAATTTTTTGCGGTTCATTTCGGTCGAATGTGATGTTACTCGTTTGTTCTCTATGAGAACATACGACTAATATCAGATTTGACCAGAAATCCAAAGTTTTGAAGCTTCAAGTCCCGTTTCTTCACAGTCTGATGTATTCATTAGGTATTCTGCTCCATTTTTCGTTTATTTTATTTATTTTTGTTCCATTTTGTTCTTTTTCTACTACGTTCTTTTTATTTTTGTTTTTGTTTGTTTGGTCAGTGTGTTCTATGATTTCTCTTGTTCTTCGAATTTTTAGATTGTTGGTAGGTTTTGTTTGTGTAGGGGTTTGAATAGCCTTGATTTGTGAATACTTTGAACTTTCAGAATGTTAATAAGGGTTTTTAGGTTAATTTGAGAATTGGAACTAAGTGGTATACCAGCACTAGCTGTCAGGGCACGCCTGGATTAAAATATAGGCTGCCCATACCAATGGATTAAAATAATGGGAAAGGGGATCAATAGTGGAAACTGACACTCTGTTTTAGTGTCTTTAGAAGTGGAAAAATCAGAGAGTGGTGGGGGATTTTTATTTTTCTGAATTGGTTAAGTGCTCTTAAGGGCTGGAAAGGAGTTGAGTTTGGGTATAAATACAGAGGTATAGAGGGAGGTAGGGGGACATGGATAGAGAGTATTGAGAGCTTGAGAGCATTGAGTGAAAATTCCACTAAAAACCACTCTGATATACGCTGATATACATTGATACACATATATTGAGATTGATAGGAAAAGGGGGGATACACGGAGAGAAATAGATTATTGGCTATTTCATTAGAGTTTCAGTGATCTTTGAACTCTCTTCAAATTCCTGAAACAATTCTTTAAGCTTATATGAGAATAAAAATGGTTTAATGTGACGACCCAAAGGGGTCATCATCGGATTTATCTCTTTTTTCGCGCTTCCGAGGCCTTGAAAACCTCACTTTTAGTTGCTTAGATTTACGTGCGCAGTCTGGGCACGTAGCTGAAAAGATTATATGTTAAATTCTGTGAAAATTTTCAAAATGTGGCTTTAAATGACTAAAGTTGACTTCGGTCAATATTTTTGGTAAACGGATCCGGACCCGTAATTTGACGGTCCCGGAGGGTCCGTAGAAAAATATGGGACTCGGGCATGTGCCCGGAGTCAAAATCCGAGGTCTAGAACTCGAGGAAAAGAATTTTTCTGTGAAATTATTTTTCTAAAATTATTAAGGAAAATGGAAATGAAAATTGATTAAAAGACTATGGTATCAGGCTCGTATTTTGTTTCCGACGCCCGGTACAAGTCTTAAATATATGTTAAGTGTTTTTTGTAAAGTTTGGTCGAAATCGAACGTCATTTAATGTGTTTTGGACCTAAATATCTAAAGTTTGAAGTATATGAAGTTAGAATGAAAAATGATAATTTTGAGGTTTGATTCATTAATTTTGATGTTGTTATGGCAATTTGATCGCTCAGTTAAGTTCATATGAGGTTGTTGAGTTAGTATGTGGGTTTGGTTAGGAGCCCCGAGGACTCGAGAGTGTTTTCGGAGGTGTTCAAGGTAGTTTTGCACTTAGTGGAATTGCAGATTTTCTGCAACAGGTGAACAGTAGAACCCTTCTTCGCGTTCGCGGTGTTGCCTTCGCGTTTGCATAGCCTTGCTCCCTCCCTCCTTTGAGTTCGTGTCCAGGCCATCGCAATCACAAAGCTCTGCCGCTTCCTTCAACGCGTTCGCGTGTCTCCTATCGCGTTCGCGTAGGCCCAGACCCCAGAAAAATTACTCTACGCGTTCGCAGCCCCATTATCGTGAACGCGATGCTTCCAGTCCACCCTTGTTCGGGAACGCGGCCCCTTGGTCGCGAACGCATAGAACAAAATCGCCCAACTATAATTTTAAAAATTCCAGAATCAGAACCTATGGGATTTATCCAATTTTCTCACGAGCTCTCTTCTCTCCCAAGCTTTAGAAAGCCATTAAAGCTCCCACTCTTCAAGACCACTTGGATAAGTAATTCCCCACTCATTTTCTTCACTTTTCCTTCATTAATTAGAAAGTTTCTAAGCCTAAATCATGAAATCAAAGTAGAAATTAGGGGGTTTTGGTAGAACTAGGGTTTTGAGAATTTTGGGTGATTCAACCTCAATTTGGGGTCGAATCTTGAAACAAATTATATATTTGAACTCGTGGGGTTATGGGTGATTGGGTTTTGGTCCGAGCCTCGTGTTTGGACCATGTAGGCCCGGTGTCGAATTTTGGTAATTTTGGAAGAATGCTAGAAAATTTATATCTAGGCTATGGGATGTTGCCATTGAGTTTTTATTGATACTATTGAATTAATTATGCCTAGATATCTTTGTTTCGGAGTCGGATTGTAGAGGAAAGGCGGTATTTGAGGATTGATTGCTATTCTTTGGACCGAGGTAAGTGTTTGATCTAACTTTGGCTTGAGGGAATAGGATTAGAGTGTTATTAATTTCTAATTGCTAAATGATCGAGTATGGTGTATAGGCATGGTGACGAGTATCTATATACCGGTGTCTAGCATGACCGTGGGTCCTCGTTTGTACTTATTCTGATATTTTTGGGACTCTTCTATGCTAATTGATGAATTCTACATAATGTGAAGAGTTTGGGGATTAGTTATGAATTGTGAATTCTTTGGAGCGTTGTCTCGAACAATAAAAATACTATTGAATAAGAAATGAAAGAAATAGAAAGAGATATGATTAATACCTTGCTAGGATGGTTTAAGTATATTGATTATCTCCCTTGCCGGGACATTTCTTATTATTTGCTTATTCCCTCGACCGTTTGGTTATGATTGCTGTTTGGGTGAGGAAGAGTGATAATGCACGAAGGGTCATTCTGTGCCATGTTTGATTTAATTTGCACGAAGGGTCATTCAGTTCCATGTTTGATTATAATTGCACGAATGGTCATTCCGTGCCATGTTTTGATTATTTATGCACGGAGGGACATTCCGTGCTCCGACTTGACTATAATTGCACGAAGGATCATTCTGTGCCATGAAATGAGAGTTATGTGAGGGAAAGCACGAAAGATGATGTCGTGCATTTTATTTGATTGCTTTTGGTGAGAATGAGAGTAAAAGCACGAAGGTTGATGTCATGCAATTGTTGATTTTTCTGCTTTTGTTAAATATTGTTATTGCCCTATTTTTTACTTAAGTTGTTGACTTTGTATCCGGATTGTACTCCCCCATAGCATGTTTCCCTCCTTTTTTAACTGTTGAATTTCGGTATTCTTTCCTTTTATTGTGCATATATATATTGAACTGCACAGGTTGATTTGGTAGTCCTGTCTAGCCTCGTCACTGCTTCGTTGGGGTTAGGTCAGGCACTTACCAGCACATGGGGTCGGTTGTGCTGATGCTACACTTCTGTGCTTTTTTCACAGATCACGGTACCAGAGCAGCTTTTGGACCACCGCAGTAGTATATCGACCGGGAGCTGACTTCAGTCCAGGGACTTCCGAGGTAGCCTAGCTGGCGTACGCAGGCCGAAGTCCCTTTCATATTTTTAGTTTGTTTTTATTGTACCGAGACAGATATTATGTATTTTCTATTCAGACTTGTTTGTAGCACTCTTTAGTGGTTCGTGAGGTAGCGACTCCAGTCTTGGGTAGTGAAATATTAAACTTTCGCATTTTGGGTTTTCAGTTACTTATGTTTTAACAGACTTTCGCTTTTATTTGAAGATTCATTATTTTATTATTGTTGTGTTGTTATCCGAATATGTTTAAATGCTTGGCTTGCCTAGCTCCAACAGTAGGCGCCATCTCGACTCCCGATGGTGGGAAATCCGGGTCATGACATTTAAGTATTCTTGTGATTTCAGTAAGCTAAGAGTTTGAAGCTCCTGGGGGTTATTTTGAGTCATTGAAGCTTGGTTTGATGTTTGCTGGGGTGTTATTTACTTGAAACTGATTCCTGGACTGCTCAATATCATTTCCTGGGTTCGAAACTGGTTTTAATTTTGCTGCTGGTGTTGAATCATGTTATACTGCTGCTGTTGTGTTCTTCTGTTGAACCTCCTCTCTTTGTTTTCCATTACTTCTAGGTACACATTCTTTGAGTTTAAAGCCACGTATGAAGTTTGGGTTTGAAGAATAAAATGAAATAGTTCCAATGTGTCTTGGCCCTTTAGTTTAGTACTATTGCTTCCATATCCCCTGCTTTTGTATTTGTTTAATATAGTAACTGTTTATTATTGATGGCTGTAACTAATAAGTTGCTAACATGAAATTAGATGTAACAATTACTACTTGATTAGTTGTTGGATTTAAAGTTTGTTATAGTAGTTTAATTGGACTGGGAAGTACATCAAACAGTTACACATTTTTGTGATATTTTTGATATGAGTCCCGCTGCATTTGCTCTCTATTTGTTCCCTCTGCAAATTACGGGTTAATATCAAGTTAATTGTGATGATGGATGATAATTGATAGCTACACTTTGTGAAATTCAGTTAAGTGGTTTTTCATTTGGGCATTTCGAGTGTTTAGTGTCTGTTTATAATGTTAAGGCTCAATAGAGCCATCTTTGGGATTATGCCTTTATAATGGCCAATCGGTCCCAAATGTTCTTTGCTTGAACTGTTTGAACTAGCCTTGGGGAATTATTCAGCAAGTCGGGGAAGTGAGTTTGTCCTTTGAAGATAAAACAGTAAAGTATGTATTTATTTAGTGTTCTAGTAGCCCTGGCCCATAGTTTTGCCCATTTGTTTTGATGATAAAATGTGAAATGTTAAAGGTTAATCTTTTGTTTGGGTTGTGGATTCGAACTTGCGTCTCATTTCTTGCTAATGATACCAAATTTCAATTCGGGCTCTACTGGGCCCGAATGCAAAGGAGCTGATCTTGAATCCCCATTTCTGCCCTCATGTGTGCGAACTGGGCCTGTTATCGAGCTTAGCCCAAATTATTTCAATGCGTGAGTTCTGTAATTGCAATACGTCACGGGCTTAAACGCAAAGGGAAACGGGCCATTGTTTATTTATTTCGTTTGAGTTTTAGTTTTGACATGCCATTTTGAGCTCTTTTAGGCTTCCTCTTTATTTAAAATAGATCATTTCAAATAATTAGGAGGTGAGCCATAATTAGATAATTCATAGTGAATGGACCTCATAAATTAGTTTAGAAATGCCTTGATTAGAATAAATTGAGATGTGCCACGCCGAACAAAATCACAACAGTATGGCCCTCGCTCGAATTAATTTTGTTTACCCTTAGAATTCGAGGTGCATCCTTTAGCAAATTCCAGGGCTTTCACAAAATTATCAACGCGCTAGTTGCTTCAGGCGCGTCGTTTAATAACATTACCTTCTTAAACTCGGGTGCATACTTATGTGACCCAAATTCAAATCCCAACAATATTAGAATATGTTAAAAACTACAGGTACATTTATGTAATGTGGTTTGAGACATGTTTTACTAACGTTGCAATTTTCTCTAAAAAACGAATAAAAGTGGTTAAAAGGTTAAAATTTGCACATAGGATCAAAATGTATTAAAATCAGATAATTAAGCCGAATATAACAGTTGAGCGATCGTGCTAGAACCACGAAATTCGGGAATGCCTAACACCTTCTCCCGGGTTAACAGAATTCCTTATCCCGATTTCTGGTTCGCAGATTGTAATACAGAGTCAAACCCTTTCCTCGATTCGGGATTCTCAATCGGTGACTTGGGACACCATAAATATCCCAAGTGGCGACTCTGAATCTTCTAATAAATGAGTCTCGTTTCGATTGTCCTTTTATTGAAAAAACTCCCTTTATTATGCTCCTTCCGGGGTGTAGTAGTAAAAAGGAGGTATGACAATTATTTTTCCAAATATGATTCCATTACACCGCGTGAAGTACCTGCAATATATAAGTAAAAGCTGCAAAATGTTATCTAATAGCTGAAAATTAATATTGTTACACTCACATTAGTTGAAATAACACAAACCATTGATCTCTAAAGGTATACAATTTAAACATAATACTACGTCAATTTAAAAGACTTTGATATTCAAAACTAAAAATTACGCCAAAAAATTAAGAAGTACGACACAAAAATAATTACAATAAAAGTTAAGATGTCATTGTTTTTCTCTCTAATTTATAAACGTGACCCTAAAGCATAAATCAATTATAAAAAATGAGAACTTACTCAATTACGAAAAATGGGAACAATACAGAGACTAATAATACCTTTGGAGAAATTTTTTTCATTGTATACCAAAACCTTTAGGGATCGTTTGGTAGGAGGTATTAGAAAAAATAATGCAAACATTAGCTCAATGCATTATTAATACATTGTTTGGTACCTTTTTTCAACTTGTGTATGATTAATACTTGTATTGGTTATACACCATACTTGGCATTATCCTATGCATAAGTAACGCATAGAAAACCATGGCATTAGTAATACCAAGGCTTTAATGCATGCATTAGTATGGTTAAAAATAAAATTATCCTTAAAGTTCCTTAAAGATAGAGAATATGGAGGGCATTTTTATAAGCAACTATTTTTTTTTAAAATTATGCAATGCATTATAATTTTAATATACCACACCAAACAATAGATAAGAAATAATATTTGCATAACTAATGCTTGCATTACTAATGCATGCATTACTAATACACCTTATTTCGCATTATTCTTATATACCCTACCAAATGACCCCTTAGAGAATAGTAAATAATGTGGAATAAGGGCAGCTTTTATAGGAATAACTTACTTATTCTTTTCCTATATGAATTCGCGCAATAAAGCTGAATTATATGCATACCGGAGAAGATTAAATAAGGAAGCATATTATTGTTAAAAAAGAAAAATGACAGTTTCCTTTAGGTTTATGATTCTTTAGATTTTACTTTGTTTAGGATTCTTTCCTTACACCGTATCCTTTTTATGTTTTTTGTTTCCTTTAGGTGGGGATTCTAAATTAGAATAGGATTTTCTTTGTTTAGGATTCTTTATTTAATTATGTCCTTTATTTTTATTGTTACCTACAGGTGTCTTTTCTTTGTTTAGGTTTAGAATTCAATTTAAGTTTTAGGTTATGTCACGGGAAAAAAGAATTTGATCCTCAATAGGAAAGAGTTTGATGTATGCGTAGTTTAATTGGAAAGAAAAATCAACCTAAGGTAATTTACATTTATATCCTTAAATTATACAAATAATTAAGGTTATAAAAGTCGATCAATATTTCAAAGTTATTTTAGTCGTGCAATATTTAACATAAAATTCGTATTTTTATAATAATATAAATATAAATATAAATAGATAGATAGATATTTAAATCCGCTTACACAAAAACTTGGGTCCGCCATTATTTCTAGCCGCACCAATTTTCAGTTAACAGAAGCCTCGCGCAGGGAAAACATAATATACAACAAATTAGAAAACTAGTTGTATAGTTTTCTGAAGGATAGACTATACTATATTTTTTTAAGAGAACTGAAGGTTGCCAAAATAAGAAACCAAAAAGAACTAAATTTCTGCCGACAAAGGTTGCTCCCGTACGTTACTTACCAGACAATAGTCAGAGTCGATACTTTGGCAGGCGGAGAATTCCATTTCCCACATATAGCACTATATGTCCGAAAGTGATATCTTGTTGGGCGGTACATAATAGAGTCTGAAATTTTTTTATTGTCTTTTTGAACAATGTTACGTTAATAAGAGTAAAAAATAATTACTTTTTTATATATAGCACTAAAATACCATGCGCTATATCTTAACGGTAACTTTTGCCGTTAAGGTATAGCGCAAAGAATTAAAATTCTATACCCTCTGACGATTTAATTGACAGGTATAGCGTAAAGAAACTACGCGCTATACCTATAACGTAAAAAAACGTCGCGCTATATCCTGACTAAATAATCCCCTTCATTTTCTTCCCCGACCGGAACTTCCCTCCCCCCTTTTTTTTACCGTCTCTGGTCCCCCCCCCCCCCCCCC
>MU783334.1:65464-84725 GCA_026770625.1 Nicotiana glauca
GCCGTTCCCGTCACCTAAAACGCTAAGAACGTAGGTCCCACATCGTAGTGGAGCATCGTGTTATTGTGGTTTCACTCTTTCGGACTCAAATTTTCAGCCAAATTACTTTTTGAATGCACTAAATCGAGGTATTTCGATTTATTTTATGTCGAAACTTGTATAATAATGTATATTAGTTGATTTGAATGTGTTTCCATGTCGTTTTGTATTTTATTTGCAAAATAGTATGTTATATTTATCCGGACTTAGATATTACTATTCTAAAAATATATATAAAATTGAGAAATAATTTTTTCTGCTAATATCCGAATTTAGATATTAGTATTTCCATGTCGTTTTGTGATTTATTTGCGAAACTAATATGTTATATGTATTTTTGTGAATGTTATGTGATTAAAATGTATTTATTGTTTATATTTATTTTAGATTATTTATTAGTGCAGTAAAATGTAGAACCTTTTAGCGCAGTAAAATGTAGAGCCTTTTAGCATAGTATTTTAGCATAGAATCCCTATAGTTTAAGTATCTCTTATACTGGTAGATGAAAATACAAACTTTGTACAATTAAATAATTAAAAATTTAAATTATAAAACAAACACACAAAATTATAAAAATATTAAATTTGACATGCATGATAGTTTGGTGCTATTGGATCTCAAATATCGAGCCTGAAACCCATAGGAATACAAACTTTGTACAATTAAATAATTAAAAATTGAGAATTTAAATTATAAAACAAATACAGAAAATTACAAAAATATTAAAATTAACACACATAATTATTCATGATAGTTTGGTGATAGTGGGCCTCAAATATCGAGCCTGAAACCCCATAGGAATACAAACTTTGTACAATTAAATAATTAAAAATTGAGAATTTAAATTATAAAACAAATACACAAAATTATAAAATATTGAAATTGACACACATAATCATTCATGATGGTTTGATGCTACTGAACCTCAAATATCAAGCCTGAAACCCATAGGAATACAAACTTTGTATAATTAAATAATTAAAAATTGAGAATTTAAATTATAAGACAAACACACAAAATTATAAAACTATTGAAATTGACACACATAATTATTCATGATAGTTTGGTACTACTAGGCCTCAAATATCGAGTCTGGAACCCATAGGAATACAAACTTTGTACAGTTAAATAATTAAAAATTGAGAATTTAAATTATAAAACAAACACACAAAATTATAAAAATATTGAATTTGACACACATAATTATTCATGATAGTTTGGTGTTGTTGGGCCTCAAATATCGAGCTTGGAACCCAATAGATATATATACCATGTCCATTTACAGATTAATGTTGTTTAATTTACAGTTGACGACATGGACGTGCCGCCTATACATCCCGAACCTTACTCTCATGAGCTATTAGTGCTACAGGGCGATCATAGGTCCGCCCATATAAGGGACGGAGAGTTGTTGTCCCAGACTCTCCGCGCTAGGAGAGTGGACGACCTGTGGGATTTTTTGAGGGAAAGAGATCTCCGTTCATGTGTAGTCCAGCGCCTGTAGGATACGAGATTCTATAGGATTATTGAGATCGGGCGGATGCAGCTCGACTGGGCTTTGATCACGACGTTGATTAAGCGGTGGCGATTGCAGACACGCACTTTTCACCTGCCCATTGGCGAGGCCACCATCACGATGCAGAACGTGGAGGTTTTATATGGCCTGCCTATTGATGGCATGGCCGTTTCACTACCTATTGCTATGAGATATATGTCACGTGAGGATTATTTGGACATGCTGCAGCAGCTCACGAGTTTCAGGCCACAGGACGAGACTGCATCGTCGGGGGCCAGTCGGTTGACTTTGACCCCTATTAGACAGTACCTGCAGGTACTCCACCCCCGTATCACCGATGATACAGAGGAGATATATATTACCCGGTATACAAGGTTGTTGTTGCTTCTTATATTTGGGGGGTTCTTGTTCCCGAACACTTCAGGGAACCTAGTCAGCCTGAGATTTCTTCATCATATTCAGCTACTAGATGAGTTACCTTATTACAGCTGGGGTGATGCTGTGTGATGACCCAAAAGATCATCATTTATTTATTAAATTGAATTCTATGTTCCGAGATCTTAAAAAACTCTTTTAGCATCACCTCAATTTGTGTGCGCAATCCGGGCGCGTAGCCAGAAAGCTTATATGTGAAAATCTGTGAAAAATGATAAATTTTAATTATAAAATGAGTTAATTTGACTACGGTCAATGTTTTGAGTAAACGGATCCGGACCCGTAATTTGACGATGCCAGAGGGTCCGTAGGAAAATATGGGACTTGAGCGTTTGCCCGAAATTGAATTCCAAGGTCCCAAGTTCGAGAAATGAATTTTTAAAGAAAATTATTTTCTAAAATTGTTTAAAGGATTTGGAAATGAATTTTGATGAAAACTCGATGGTATCGGGCCCGTATTTTAGTTCCGGCACCCGATACAGATCTTATATATGATTTAAGATGATTCTGTGAAATTTGGTAAGAAATGGAATCCGTTTGGCGTAAATCGGACCTTAAATGCAAAATTTGATGTTTTAAGAAGTTTTGAAATATTTCATTGATTTTAAGATTTAAGTCGTTGTTTAAGGGGTTAATTTGGCGATTTGAGCGCACGGATAAGTTCATATGATGTTTGTGAGTTAGTACGTATGTTTGGTTTGGAGCCCCGAGGGCTCGGGTGTGTTTCGGATGTGTTTCGGAAGGTTTTTGAACTCATAAAAGTTGTAGGTTTTTCAGTTCTAGTGTGCTGATATTTTCTTCTTCGCATTCGCGAGAGGACCCTCGCGAACGCGATGAGATATTCATGCTGGAGGAAAAATTTCTTCTACGCGAACGCGAAGCATTGGGGGGTCTTTCCTTCGCGAACGAGGGCCTGGTATCGCGAACGCAAAGGCTTATAGCCTGGGCAGGGGGGAGGGAACTATACCCTACGCGAACGCGACCACCTGGACGCGAACGTGAAGGCTCTGGGAGCTGAAGCTCCGCAAACACGTGCCGTTTATCGCGAACGTGAAGGTCACTTAAGCTGGCTTCATCGCAAACATGACAGGCCTATCGCGAACGTGATGAAGGCCTGTCCAGTGATTTTGAAACAGAACTAAAAACAGGATTTAGCCAAAATTTCATAACTTCTTCTCTTCAACTCCAAATTGGGAGATTTTTGAAAGGGGATTTCACCACCAATTCATAGGTATATAATCTTAGACTCATTTTCTTCAATTTCCATTAACACCCATTAGATTTTTAGGCCTAAATCATGTGATTAAGGGTAGAAAATTAGGGATTTAGTTAGAGTTAGGGTTTTTTGATTATTTGGGGATTTGAATTCGTTTTGGGGTCAGATTTCAAAACTAAATATATATTCGGGGCTCGTGGGTGATTAGGTTTTGGTCCGAACATCGTGTTTTGACCAAGCAGGCCCCGGGGCAATTTTTGACTTTTGGGAAGAATGATTAGAAAGCTTTAAGCGTTTATTGATGTTGGATTGTTTAGCGTTTATTGATGTTGTTAAGTCCATTATGTCTAGATACAGTTGATTTAGAGGCGAATTCGAAAGGAAAGGCGGTGTTTAAGGCTTGAGTTGGCCGTGGAAGTTCGAGGTAAGTGTTTGGTCTAACCTTAACTTGAGGGATTAGGAGTGTGTCCTATTTGCTATTTGTTTCTTGTTGAGTATGATGTATAGGCATGGTGACGAGTATCTATACGTTGGTGTCGAGCATGACCGTAGGTCTTATATTGTGATTTTCATGACTTCGTTATATTATTCATGCCTTGGTAAAAAATTCTATTTGTTGTGTAAAGTTGTGGAAAGAATTGTGACCTATGAACATTGAGGAGCGTTGGCTACAATTGTATAACGAATTGTGAAAGTATAAGTGATAATTGAAACTCTAGAGCATTGGCTCGAGTTGTGAAGTGAATTGTGAAGTAAAAGTGAGAAAGAGAAGATATCATTAGTTACCCCTTGCCGGGCTATTGTTGAGTTGTGATTTCCTTGCATTGTGTTCTTAATTGATATTACGGATGCTTAGGTTGATGGTTCTTTGTGTTGCGTAAGGATTATGGTTATAGTTGTGGTAGTTAGATGTTGTAACAAGTTTGGTTATAGTTGAGGTAGTTAGGTGTTGTAACAAGTTTGGTTATAGCTGAGGTAGTTAGGTGTTGTAACAAGTTTGTTTATAGCTGAGGTAGTTAGGTGTTGTAACAAGTTTGGTTATAGTTGTTTCTCCCTTGTCGGGACGTAATTACTTATGCTATTGAATCCTATGCCGGGATACTGTAGACCTTATTGATCCCTTATCGGGACTCTTGTTGTGATTGTTGTTGATATTATATGTGGATCGGGTTGCACGCCACAACAATATTATATGTGGATCGGGTTACACGCCGCAATAATGTTATATGTGGAATGGGTTGCACGCGCGCAACAATATTATATATAGATCGGGTTGCACGCCGTAACAATATTATATATGGAACGGGTTGCATGCCGCAACAATATTATATATGGATCAGGTTGCACGCCGCAACAATTATATGTGGATCGGGTTGCACGCCACAATAATATTATATGTGGATCGGGTTACACGCTGCAACAATGATATATGTGAATCGGGTTGCATGCTGCAACAATGATAAATGATATGGATCGGGTTGCACGCCGCAACAGTGTTGTTATATATTGGAATCGGGTTGCGCGCCGCAACAATTATTGATACAAGTGTGTTTATTTTGGATATTAGTTTCTTTTGTTCATTGTGAATCCCAAGCTGCCCTTAGACTGTTACTCTTAATTTACTGTTAATACTGGTATATCCCCGCATCATATTTCCCCCTCCCATCTTTACTTGCTTATTCCTGCTTTACTTTTCGTTGTTTATTATATAACTGCACAGGTTTATTTGGTAGTCTGGTCCTAGCCTCGTCACTACTTCGCCGAGGTTAGGCTAGGTACGTACCAGCACATGGGGTCGGTTGTGCTGATACTACACTCTGAACTCTTTTGTGCAGACCCCAGTATTGTAGACTTCGGACCGCAGTGAGATTTCTGATTCTTGTTCATCAGGCGACCCGAGGTAGCCCTATAGGCGTCCGTAGGCCTTGGCGTCTCCTTCTATATAATTTCCTATTTTTTTTACATGTATTTCCCGAGATAGTGTTGTATTTAATTCTTTCAGACCTTTATTTGTAGTATTCTTAGACCGTCTGTGAAACTGTGACACCAGTTCTGGGTGGTCGGGACTCAAACAATTGTAATAGATATTCATGTTCAAACGGCTTATTATTTTCTTCCGCTTATGTTATATTCCATTGCTTAAATGTTATTTCTGCGTAATTATTAAAGAGAATAAAATTGGTAAAAAGGTGGATGGTTCAATAATTGGCTTTCACAATAGTAGGCGCCATCATGATTTCCGAGGGTGAAAAATTCGGGTCGTGACATGTTGTTCTCGGCTACATGTATAAGCAGATGTGTCGAGCGAGCATGGGCACCCAGAGTGATGTTTGTGGTTTTTTGCCGCTTCTACAGGTGACAACATATTCGAATAATCTGTTCATTAGTTCCAACTCTACCTAGTTAGAATTTATCTTAAACCTTACGTCAACTTTGTATGTTAGGTTTGGGCCTGGGAGCAGTTCTTGCAATTTCAGCCACCTCTACCACAATTACCTCCCAATGTAGCACCTTTGTTTCTCCCTCTAGCTAGGAGGTGGGTTCTCCGTCATACACTTTCACGATAGTATGATGCTCATCATAATCTCCCCCTTTGCAGGGATGTGTTGGATCTGCTGGAGGGCGCACATGTAAATATGTACCTCAATTACCTGGTATAGATTAACTTAGTATTGCGCATACTCACATTTTGTGTTCGTATTTAATAGTTCATCTAGACGCCATACAGTAGCGATTTGATAGCTGGCTTGCCAGATTATTGCTCGGCTGGTCGACTGATTTGGAGCACTTCTGCCCCGCTCATATGCCTCTATATTGTGGAGCGTCATGCCCCAGAGCGGGTACTTCTCTAGTTTGGCCGCCCGCAATAGATACCGAGGGGGCCTATATGGGAGCCTACACATTATCAGAGGGATGATCATTCCAGGGCGGACGATGCATTTATAGCATGGTTAGCGGTGTAGATCCATATTTGGGACCAGCGAGATCGGATGATTCCGCCCCTACCTACATAGATCCAGGAGGTGGCTATTCAGAGGTATGCGTCCTGGTATCGCCACGTTACCCGACTTTTTATCGGGAACTCTATTCATCAGTCTGGCAGTCGGTATGTTCCAGACATCGGACGACACGAGGCCCTGGTATATTTTTTGTTATTATTAATTATATAACCATAACTTAATGCAATATATGTAGTTTATATTTTATACGTTGTGCAGGCTATTGGACTACATGCAATCTATTAGATGGGACTGCGAATGCAGGATCATGTCGGCGATCCTACGGCCGCCTTGAGGGATTACAGCCGTTGATTTATAGAGGTGGTTGCCCCGTCACTGCAATGATCCCGAGAGGATCAATGTTTGGCACACATGCCTGATTATGTGGATCCGAGGTAGTACGAGCGAGGCCCTGGTGTCGCACGAGTTGGTGGTGCCCAAGGAGGTGGTGGTGCCCAACGAGGCGGGGGTGTTGGATGACGTGGTGGTGGGTGGAGAGGAGGTAGTCCCCAGCAAGGGGGCGTTGAGGCCCCTGCTGATGATGTTGCTGCTGATCTGCCAGGTAACTTACATGAGACGGACATGCCGTCATACAGCCTTGGGATGGATCTCACTCTAAGGACTTCGCAGGTGACCCCGTCAGGTCAATTATTGATCAGGGGCACAGACCTTTCTAGAGTGGATTGGGATACATACTTTTTAGGCCCGTCTACTGTTGCTAAGGATCGGCCGACCCGAGATTTACATAGTGAGTGCCGGTTGAGTTATGGTTCATCATCATAGGCACATATATGGTTTTCTTAGTATTGAATTACAATTTGTTTTTATTTTTCTCATTTAATTTCCATAATTTTATTAATTTCCCTTTTAAGGCTTTGTGCGATGCTGACATAGCTGCTACAGATGATTGCATTCAGGCCCGACGAGATCGTGGTAAGGCAATTTAAATTGTTATGACTTATTATATACTTTGCAATACTGAGCTTTCTATTCTTATGTAGGTTTCTACTGGACTGACGGCCGCTTCTGCCAATCCTGTCAGCACCACTGATGATCATGCTGCGGCACATCCGGCTATAAGGAGGCGACTTGATGATGATAATCCCGATAGTGTACCCAGGTGGGATGCGATGCACCTCAGGCCAGCGGCTGCGTTAAAGCACACAGGATGCGAGACACGTTGATTTTCTTTCCCTTTTTTTTTGTATTTGATGTAAATAATATTTTTGTATACATTAACAATAATTTTTATATAATATGTGCATTAGTTTTTTATTTCTCCGTTCATTAGTTAGTTTCATACTACAAAACAAACACAAGCATTAAAACTTAACTTCTATTACAATTAATGAAAATAAAGTTCAGTACAACTAATTTAGTTTAATACTACAACGCAAACACAAACATAGCAACTTAACATAATTAAAATTCAGTAGAACTAATAAAAATACAAGACACGGGAAACATAAAGATAAAGTAATACACTAAACACATACATGTCAATGTTTAGTCCCTGCCGTCCATTATTCTCTACTCCAACCACTTAAATTGTTCTTCCAGCTTTTTTTTTTCTTCTACCTCTTTCAGTTTCGCTTTCAACTCTGCAACCTCTCTTTTATGTTCTCTTTCACGTTCCCACTGTTGCAAAAAACAAATTATGAAGATGCTGCAAATATTCTTTGTAGCATTCCTGATAACAGGGTTCATCAACCCATACCTCAAATCGCAAATAGGTTCGTCGGGAACCTTATAAAATTTATTCACACAGTGCCAGTAGCGTCGTCCAACTTAACCATTATCCCAACATCTTTGCATCATGCATTTTTTTCCACACTCGCACCTTGGTACATAAAGAGGTTGAGACATTTGTGCGTTAGAAAAACCTTGCTTTTCTTGAAAGATTTGCTATTACTTATTGTTGAGTATAGAAAATAACTAGAATGAGCCCGTTATTTATAGGCAATACAACACACATAACGTAGTATTTAACCGCGCTATATATACACATAACGTAGTATTTAACTGCGTTATGCTTTGCGTGTTAAAGGTTCTGACGGGTACAAAACAACTCTATGTCAGTTGGGCAGCATTTTCAGTTCGACAAGACAACATACATAACGTAGTATTTAACAGCGTTATATATACACATAACGTAGTATTTAACCGCGCTATGCTTTGCATGTTAAAGGTTCTGATCGGTACGAAATAGCTTTATGTCAGTTGGGCAGCTTTTACAATTCGACAAGACAACACACATAATGTAGTATTTAACCGCGCTATACTTTGCGTGTTAAAGGTTCTGACACATACGAAATAACTTTATGTCAGTTGGGCAGCTTTTTCAGTTCGACAAGACAACATACATATATAAAATAACAAACATAATTAGCATTAAATTAATCAGCTTTATGAAATATCAATGTTGTTTCTAGTTTTTTCGAATATATAATTTTTTTTAGTTATCATTAAAAAAACTGAAGTGGAAAAGTTAAAATCATAATTAACAAACATAATTTTATTTTATAAATCTTGCAACATAAACAAAATAACTAAATATTACAACATAAACTCATGGATATTTAGGCACACTAAAAGAATACACACCACGAGCTTGATTACTATTGCCACCCAAACCAGCCAAAGGACATTTTCGACGGTCGTGTCCTGTTTGCGAGCATATACCACATTGGCGCACATAAACGATATCACTAATATTCATTTGGTTCCGTATACGTGTTCTCTTCTGCACCTGTATTCGACACAAATATGACTTGTTACATACCATTTTAAATGGTTCAGGCGACCAATAATGCTCAGGACCCACTGGCTGCAACTGCCTACTATATGTGTTTAGGTACTTGGAAACACTATATTGTTGATCAACATAGTTGGTTATACCCAAACCAACTTTTTTAAAGCACTTGTTGGCATGTGAGCAAGGCATGTGGTAGATGGACCATTTCCCACAAGAGCATATCCTTCTAGATTCATTTACAGTATGTAAATTATTCCCCCAGTTTTCATGGATAGTGGTGCGAACTTCAAAAATATTTCTTTCGTTATCATACTGCAAAAATGAATGTCAATGTGCTCGCCGTCTGTATTTCTCAAATCTCTTCATCGGCACTGGCATAAATTCAATACCCCTTTCCATCAATGACGTTGCAGCTACAGACCTTTCAACAAACCCCTCCGCCATCTACTTGAACGACATCCGCACCATGGTTGTGACAGGCAATCCTCTTGCCGACTTTAATAACCCGTTGAAAGACTCTGACATATTTGTAGTCAGAGTTCCCCATTGTCTGCCATCATCCGCATACAAAGTCCACTTTTCAGGGTCATGTCACATTAACCAACGATAGGCTGTCTGTCACGACCCCAGTTCGCCCTCCATGAACTGTCATGACGGCACCTAGTCTCTACGACAAGGTAAGTCTAACAAGTGCGGAAAACCAATCGAAACTTGTAGAAGTATAAATAAAAAAACCGAAATAACTAAAAGGAACGATATATAGAATGTCGCTCGGCATATACAACACAATATCTCAACTTCTACATCACTATCCCAAAATTCAGAAACTCACGGGAACACAAGCTGAAAGAAATATAGTAAAATGCTCTAACTCCGGAATGTCTACATTAACAGTATGATAGAAGGGCTAATACTATAAGATAGAATAAAGATGGAGACTCTTCGGTCTGCGGACGCGGCAGATCTACCTCGAAGTCTCCAAAAGCTCTCCCTTCCTCAAGGATGGTAAGCCTGTGCAGAAGTACCTGGATCTACATATGAAAAACATGCGCAGAAAGGGCATGAGTACACCACAGCGGTACTCAGTAAGTGCCAAGCCTAACCTTGGTCGGGTAGTGACAAGGAAGGTCAGGGCCCTACATAGGTCAAATAAAATATAAGATTTAACAGTGTAGAGTAAGCAGTATAATGAGTACAGCAATGGAATAAGACAAGTGATACAAGGCAACAACACATATACAACAAACAGAGTAAACACGGAATTAAGAATAGCTCAACACTAATAGTAAAAACGAGGATCTCCTAGGATACCATCCTGTAGTCCTTTTCATCAACTGTCCAGTGGATCTCCCGAGATACCGTCCCGTAGTCCAACTATCAATGTGCGGGGATCTACCGAAATCCCGATCCGTGGTCCCAAATGTAAATACTCAATACTGGGAAAATCTATCGGGTGCATTTCGGTAGTTCCATATAATTGTGCAGGGGGATCTACTGGGAATCTAACCTGTAGTCCCAAAGTAAACAAACAAGGGGGGAAGCTACCAGAATCTCACATCTGTAGTCCCAATGTAAATACACAGCAATAGCAAGAAGATATTCAGAGATGGAATTCCATAGCAAGGCAACAAGTAGTTCTAGCCTAACATGCTTCACATAATGCAATCAAGGCAATTTAAGCAAATAGGCAATTTAAGTCAACTAAGCATGCTCTTCTAACTAACAACAGGTTAAGTTGCAAATACAATAAAGTAGGAAAAGGAACATGCTAAGGAATACTTTAAGAAAACCAGATTTTCAACAATTTGCACAAGTACGTGCTCGTCACCTCACGCACAAGACAATTCAATTACCAAATATACCAAATCCTAAGAGGAAGGTCCCCCACACAAGGTTAGACAAGCCACTTACCTCGAACCGGCTCAAAATCAACTCGAAATCACACTTTTGCCACGAGTATCCGACTCCAAATGGCCCAAATCTATTCAATTCAATTGTATATTATAAATATCACTTCAAGTAATTGATTCTACAATTAAATTCTAAGCTAATACGTGAAATCATATAAAATGACCAAAACGTCCCTCAGGCCAACGTCTCGGAATCGGGTGAAATTAATATTTTCAAAAACCTTGTACTCTCACGAGTCTAATCATATAAAAAATCTCTCAAATCGGATGTCAAAAATTCAACCAAAACTCAATTCCTAGGTCTAAGAACGTTTTCCCCAATTCTCATTCAAAATCCGAAATCAAAGGAGGAATTCATGCTTAGATTAATGGGTTACAAGCAAAAAGGAGTTTAGAATCGTTACCCAATCGATATCTCTGAAAATCCCTCAAGCTTAAGTTTTGATAAAAATGGCTAAACCCTCGATTTTGAAATCTTATATCTGCCCAAGGATTTCCTTAATCGCGATCACGGAATTAGACTTGCGATCGCGAAGCACAAAAATGGACTGCCCTCAACTTACCTTACGCGATCGCGTCACGCTCCACATGATCGCGAATCTATACTACTTAACCTCACGCGATCGCAACCTAACACATGCGATCGTGAAGCTATACCACACAGACTCACGCGATCGCAGCCTAACTCACGCGATCACGTAGAACAACTATGCCCCTTCCCTCCAATAAGCCTACGTGATCGCAGCCCTTTATACACGATCGCAAAGAACAAATATCTGCAACAGACCTGAAGCAAAAATCTAAAATTTTACAAGTTCCAAAAATGACCCGTTGAGCATCCGAAACACACCCGAGGCCCCCGAGACCTCAACCAAAAGCACCAACATAACCTAAAACATCATTCAAACTTGTTCCAACCTTCGAAACGCTACAAAAAACAACAAAACACCTACTTTTCATCGGATTCAACCTTAAGAATTTCAAAAACTCTAAGAACACATTTTCGATCAAAAAGTCTACCAAACCTCGTCTGAATGACATGAAACTTTGCACGCACATCCCAAATGATATAACAGAACTACTGCAACTCTTGGAATTCCATTCTGACCCTCAGATCAAAATCTCACGATCGAACCGGAAACTTCCAAAATTCAACCTTCGGCATTTCAAGCCTAAATTAGCTACGGACCTCCAAAAGGCAATTCGAACATGCTTCTAACTCCGAAATCACCTAACGAAGCTAATGGAACCATATGACTTAGATTCCGAGGCCGTTTTCACACTATTCCAACTATGGCCAGTTTTCCAATACTTAAACTCTCATTTAGGGACTAAGTGTCCCAAAACTCTTTGAAACTCAAAATCGAACATCCCGACAAATCAACCTAGCAGAAATAAACTTGGGGAAAGCAGTTAATAGGGGATCGAGGCGTTAATTATTAAGACGACCAGCCGGATCGTCACATCCTCCTATACTTAAACATTCGTTCGTCCTCGAACGAGCATAGAGACATACCTGAAGTAATGAAAAGATGAGTGTAACGACTGCGCATATCCTGCTTGGTCTCCCAGGTCGCCTCCTCGACCGACTGACCCCGCCACTGAACCTTTACTAAAGCAGTGTTCTTTGACCTCAACTTTTTGACATGCCTGTCCAATATTTCCACTGGCTCCTTAACATAAGATAGATCCCTGTCCAACTAGACTGAGCTGAAATCCAACACATGCGATGGATCACCGTGATATCTCCGGAGCATCGAAACATAAAATATCGGATGAACTCCTGCCAGGCTGGGAGGTAAGGCAAGCCCATAAGCAACCTCCCCAACTCGCCTCAATATCTCAAAAGGGCCAATAAACCTCGGACTCAACTTCCCTTTCTTCTCAAATCTCATAATGCCTTTCATAGGCGAAACCCGAAGCAGAACTCGCTCTCCAACTATATAGGAAACATCACGAACCTTTCGGTACACATAGCTCTTATGTCTGGATTGGGTTGTACGGATCCTATCCTGAATCACCTTAACCTTCTCTAAGGCGTCCTGAACCAAATCTGTGCCCAATAATCTAGCCTCACCTGACTCGAACCAACCCACCGGAGATCTACACCGTCTACCATGCAAAGCCTCATATAGTGCCATCTGAATGTTGGACTAATAACTGTTGTTGTAAGCAAACTCCGCCAATGGAAAGAACTGGTCCTAAGAACCACCAAACTCCATCACACACGCACGGAGCATATCCTCAAGAATCTAAATAGTGCGCTCGGACTGTCCGTCCATCTGAGGGTGAAATGTTGTGCTCAACTCCACTCGAGTACCTAACTCCTACTACACTGCTCTCCAGAACCGCGATGTGAACTGAGTATCTCTATCTGAAATGATAGAAACTGGAATACCATGCAGACGGACAATCTCCCAAATATAAATCTCTGCCAACCACTCCGAGGAATAAATGGTACACATAGGAATTAAATGAGCGGACTTGGTCAGCCGATTCACAATAACCTAAATGATATCGAACTTGTTCAAAGTCCGTGGGAGCCCAGATACAAAGTCCAATACGCTCCCACTTCCACTCTAGAATCTCTATCTGCTGAAGCAATCCACCCGGTCTCTGGTGCTCATACTTCACCTGCTGACAATTGAGGCACCGAGCTACAAACCCAACTATATCTTTCTTCATCCGCCTCTACTAATAGTGCTGCCTCAAGTCCTGATACATCTTCGCGGCACCCGGATGAATGGAATACCGCGAACTGTGGGCCTCCTCTAGAATCAGCTCCCGAAGCCCATCAACATTGGGTACACAAACCCGACCCTGCATCCTCAATACTCCATCCTCACTAATGGTCACATCTCTGGCATCACCATACTGAACCTTATCCTTAAGGACAAGCAAATGAGGGTCGTCATATTTTTAGACTTGTGTGAATGTTTGGTTTGGAGCCCCTAGGGCTCGGGTGAGTTTTGGATAGGTCACAGAGTGAGTTTGGACTTAGAAATTCTTTTGTTGCAGCTGGTGTTTTGTTGCAGGCTCTGATCTCGCAATTGCGAGGTCAGGCTTCGCAATTGTGAGCCTCTCAGGCTTAGCAACTGCGAGGGCTCTATCGCAATTGCGAAGAAGCCCTGACCAGCATTAGTTCTCATTTGTGAACATTTCCTTCGCATTTTCGAAGTCAACAGGGAGGTCAACCTTCGCAATTGCGACAGTAGCAGACATTGCATCAGGTTCGCATTTGCGAATCCTTTCTCGTAATTGCAAGCTTTATAATTGCAAAACTCATGTCGCAAATGTGATATCTGCATCTGTGTAAAAGAGGTCTTGGATAGGATTTTCATTTCATTCTTCAAAATTTCAAAACTTAACTCCAAAGGGTGATTTTCCTAGAGAAGGTTCTTCCCTAAATCATAGGTAGATGAATCTTAACTCTTTTTCTTCAATCTATTTCATCTTTTTACATGATTTCAATTCAAAATCTAGTGTTTTTCATAGGAAATTGGGTGTTCTTGGGTAGAAATTAGGAGTTTCGAATTTTGGGGATTTGGACATCAAATTGAAGTCGGATTTCAAAACCAATTGCATATTTGGGTTCGTGGGTGAATGGGTAATCGAGTTTTGGTTTGAACTTAGAGTTTTGACCAAGCGGGCCCGGGGTTGGTTTTTGAATTTTTGGGAAAACATTGGGAAATATATACTCATGCATTAGAATTGGTTTATTTAGCGTTTATTGATGTTATTAAGTAAATTATGACTATATTCAAGCACATTGGAAGTGGAACCGAGAGGTAAAGTGGTGATTGAGGCTTGATTTTGGCCGTGGAATTGAGGTAAGTTTTTGGTCTAACCTTAGCTTGAGGTAATAGGTGTTATTGTCTTATTTGCTATGAGCTAGTATTTAGTTCGACGTATAGGCATGGTGACGAGTATCTATACGTTGATGTTGAGCATGCAAGTGAGTCTTATACTGTGACTGTTATGTCTCTTATCACGTAGTGTTCATGCTTAAATTGGTGTTTCTCTATGTTGAGCAAGTTTTATGATATTATTAAGCATTTGATCATTATTGAGTATTGACTCAAGGTGAGAGTTACTTTGTGAAGTTAATTGTTGAAATGAAATTGGTTATTGTTGATTCCCTTGCCGGGATGTATTGTTTCTACTGTTTGGGTGAGGATGAGAGTAAAGCACGAAGGGTGATTTCATGCATGATATTGTGAGAAAGTGTTAATGCACGAAGGGTAATGCCGCGCCGATATTGTGAGTGCTAATGCACGAAGGGTGATGCCGTGCTATGATTTGAGAGTTAATGCACGAAGGGTGATGCAGTACCATAATTGTGAGAGTTAATGCACGAAGGCTGATGTCGTGCCATTTCTGTTGTTTCTTATGGTGAGGACGAGAGTAAAAGCATGAAGGGTGATGTCGTGCACATTTTACTATTTCATTATTCCGGTTGATACAAATATGGTATTTATTATACTTCTAAGTTGGATTACTGTCAGAACTTGATATTCCCCGTAGCATGTTCCCATTCCCGTCTTTATTTGTTATTCTCATGTTATTATTGTTCTGCTCGTATATGATTTAACTGCACAGGTTTATATGATTATTGTGTCCTAGACTCATCACTACTTCGCCGAAGTTAGTCTCGACACTTACTAGTACATGGGGTCAGTTGTACTGATACTGCACTACGTACTTTTTATTAAGATTTCTGTGCCGGACCTTGTGAGTAGATTTGAGGTTGCTGCCTTCAGTCCAGGGAGACCAAGGTAGATCTACTGGAATTCCCAGAGCCTGAAGTCCCCTTTCCCCGTTTTAGTTTCTTCTGTAGTCTCTAGTATTTCGAGAATAGTTGTACTTCTTTCAGACTTATATTTGTAGTAAATCTTAGTCGTTTGTGGATTGTGACACTAGATTATTGGGGTAGTTATGTATTAGAATTGTTGAATTGCTATATCACTTCTGCATTTCATAATTATTTTGTTTTAGTTATTATCTGTTCCTATTTAAATTAACAATAATGGTGGTAAAACTGTAACTGTTGGCTTGCCTAGCTTTCATGAGTAGGCTCTATCACGATTACTGAAGTTGGGAAAATTCGGGTCGTGATAATTGACCGAGTTAACTTTGATGATATCGGAGTTAGAATGTGATTAGATAGTTGGATTATCTATGTTATGTCATATGGTAATTACATACAAAATTTGACGTCATTCCTGATTGATTTGGTATATTTCAGCACGAGTTTTGGAAATTGGAAGATCTAAAAGTTCATAAGTTTGACTCGTGGTGTAATTCATAGTTTTGGCATTGTTTGGTATGATTTGAGGCCTTGACGGGGTCCGTATTATGTTATAGAACTTGTTAGTATGTTCAGACGGGGTCCCGGGAGCCCCGGACGTATTTCGGATGGGCTACGGGCCATTTTCTCATGTTTTGGAGTGCTGCATATCTGGTGTCTGGTGTTTTTCTCTACGATCGCATAGGTACAGTCGCGATCGCGAAGGTTGTTGGGTGCGAAGGCCGCGATCGCACATGAGGAAAATGCATTTTAAAAAATAGGAGAATCTTTGTTTAGCAAAATCAAAAAGGTGGTATTGGTTTTGGAGATTTAAAATCTTTTAACCAAGCTTTGTTAGCTAAACTTGCTTGGAGAATTTTTACCTAACAAGATTCATTACTTATTAAAATTCTCAAAAGTAATTATTTTCAAAATAATTCTTTCCTTAAAGCTACTGTTTCATCATCTAGTTCTTGGATTTGGATAAGTATTATTTGGGGAAGAGAGGTGCTGCAAAAAGGGATTTAATGGAGGGTAGGAACATGTGAAAATATTAAGGTCTGGATTGATCCTTGGATTCCTAATTCAAGTGGATTTAGACTCCAACATTATTATACACAAGTGAATATAGAGTTACAAGTTAATGCCCTTATTGATCAATAGACGCGTACTTGGAATCTGCAAGATCTTTAGAATTTATTTTACATTGATGATATTCATTCAATTTTATCTATCCCCATCTCTATTGCGCGCCCTTTGGGTAGAATTATTTGACATCACTCTAAGTCAGGTAATTATGAGGTTAAATGGGGCTATCATTTAGTTAAGAAAATTGTAAGATGTAGGGAGGTTAACAATGTTAGACCCCAATATAACCATCACTCTTTTTCAAAAGCTCTTGGGGAATTCTTATGGTCTCTGAACTTTAAGAACCAATATAAATATTATTAGGAAATGTATTTTGAATGTGCTACCTGGTAATTGTACTATTTCTAATTGTTTGAATTATATATGTCAGATATGTGGCTTAGAAAATAAAACTATTGATTATATGCCCTTTAGATGTCATAAAGCTCAGTTAGTTTGGAAATTGAGTCATATTAATTGGCCTAACTTCAAAAAAACTTTAGATTCTGCTGTGTGTTGGCATGATATTTTTATTAATGCTAATAAATATCCTGAATCTATTGAAATTGCTAACTAAATATTTCAATCATGTGGCAAATTTGGAAGGCTAGAAATTTGTTGAATTCTAA
Organism: Nicotiana glauca; assembly: GCA_026770625.1. Classification (NCBI taxonomy): domain Eukaryota; kingdom Viridiplantae; phylum Streptophyta; class Magnoliopsida; order Solanales; family Solanaceae; genus Nicotiana; species Nicotiana glauca. Next base: position 82,878 of record MU783334.1, read on the forward strand.
TGGGGATATATGTGAATCTAATGAAATTGTAAACAAAGCATTTTTTGATTTTCATGAATATATGTAAATAATATGCTTAATTACTATCTCTTCTCCTTCCCACATATATGTTCTGATGATAAAAATATTATTATGCCACAAGATGGAGTTGTTATATTTGCAGATGTTGGGTTACAATTGGAAAAGAAGATGACAAGCATAGGAGTGGCCGCTATGGATAGTTGTGCTCATTTACTTCAAGCCTTTGGCATCCCAATACAATTTGTTGGAAAAGTCATTACTACTGGCACTAGCAATTTGTGAATGTAACGACCCGACCAGTCGTTTTAAGTACCAGCGCTCCGATCAGCAGTCGGAGGTCATGAACAACTTCATTTCGGGTATTATGACTTGTTCGCATGGTCGGAATTTAAATTCAGGAAGATCAGAGTTAAATTTAGATGAAAATTCTCATTTGAGAAGTTTAAAGTTGAAAGAATGAACTAGGATTAGATTTTTGAGTAAACAACCTCGGAATCAGGATCTGAAGGTTCCAGCAGGTTCGTATGATGATTTCAGACTTGGGCGTATGCTCGGTTCGGGTTCTGGATAACCCGGGAGCGTTTTGGCGCCTATTGTGGAAGTTAGCATTTTAAAAGAAATTTCATAAGTTTGGCTTGAAGAGCATTTTAGTGTTATCGATGTCCGTTTGGAATTCCGAGATTGGGAGTAGCTCCATATGGTGATTCTGGAGTTGGGAGCGTGATCAGAAGTGAATTCGGAGGTCCGTAGGTCATTTTGAAGCCATTTGACTAAAGATAGAAATTTGAAGGTTTTTTTGGAAGTTTGACCGGAGGTTGACTTTTTGATATCGGGGTCGGAATCCAATTCCAAAAGTTGGAGTAAGTCTGTAGGGTCAAATATGACTTGTGTGCAAAATTTGAAGTCCATCGGACGTGATTTGATAGGTTTAAACATCGGAAATAGGAGTTGGAAAGTTTAAAGTTCATAAAGATTGAATTGCAGTGAAATTCGTGATATTCGTATTGTTTGATGTGATTTGAGGCCTCGAGCAAGTCCGTAATGTGTTTTGGGATTGGTTGGTAGGTTTTGTTGAGGTCTCGGGGGCCTCGGGGTGAGTTCGGGTGGCCAAACAGAGAGTATTTGGACTTATGAAATTTTAGGCCTGCTGCTTCTGGTATTTTCGCTTCTGCGGTTTTAGAGCCGCAGAAGCGGCTTGGCAGACGCAGAAGCGGAAAGTGGACGTTTGGCCAGGAACCGCAGAAGCAGATTTTGTTCCGCAGAAGCGAAATCGCTTCTGCGATGGGTAGACCACAGAAGCGGTTGGTCGGGTGATTTGAGAGACCGCAGAAGCGGCCTGGATGTCCAGAAATGTGGGATCGCAGAAGCGGTCCTTGGACCGCAAAAGCGAAAATAGCTGGGGCAGTGAGGTTGTTTTAAGTCGAATTTTGAGTTCATTTCTCCCATTTTCATCATGGCTTGGGCAATTTTGGGGAGCTTCAAGAGAGAGTCTTCATCATCAATGAGTAGATAATTTATCCCTATCACTTTCGAGTTGAATATATCAATTATATACGGATTTAATCATGGAAATTAGAGTAAAAATTGGGGTTTTGGTTGAAAACCTAGAAATTTAATTCTTGGAATTTAACCACGAATTTGAGCATGGAACTAGGAGTAAATTATATATTTGAGTTCCTACGGTCATGGGTAACCTTTATCTTCGAAAAATTTCGGATTCCGGACACGTAGGCCCGAGGGCATTTTGGTCATTTCACCAAACGGAGTTGGAAAATTGTATAATTCGAATTGTTAGCAAGTATTTGAGTATATTCTCATTAGGTTGCC
>MU783338.1:4963-55582 GCA_026770625.1 Nicotiana glauca
TCACTGGTGCGCGAATATCTCGTGTGAGAATGAATGCTGGGTATTGCACCAAAGTGATCCATATTATGTTTAACCTTAGGACCCCTTTCTTCTTCTTTAATGTTCTATCTTAGATTAATGTTTTCAACCAAAATTCGTCTTTTCAAAACAACTTGTGTCTTTCTTCTTTCAAAATTTTTAACTTGCTATGTTTCCTATGTGCAAAAATTTGCTTGTTCACGCCTACTCTTAAAGTCACAATTAAGCACGGCCTGGAACCACACTAGTGGATCTTGAGGGGTGCCTAACACCTTCCCCTCGAGATAATCTCAAGTCCTTACACGAACTCTGGTTTTATTTCAAAATCTTCTTCTCTTCTTTTAAAGTGTCCTAATGCACTACAATCATTAGGTGGCGACTCTCCAAAATCCATAACCCAAATTCCCCGAAAAGGGATAAAAGAGTCATTCCAACCATAATGTCGAAACTCGCTTTTCGCCCTTACAAAAATGGGGGGCATCGACAGTAGTGAAGTTGAAATCCTACAAGGGTAGGTCGTGGTTTTTAATCTCATTGAGCTGAGAATTTTCCACGTAAAATTCTTCTTGCCATTTAATTATGTGTGTGTATACTATTGAAACTGATAGAGAACCTGGTTCTCTATAGAGATTTGTAGACCCTTATATTCTATCATAGTCCATAAATACGAAAAGAACGATCAAGTAAGTAATTAACTAAGGTAAGCATTGATATCATAATTAAAGAAACAATAAATTATAAGGAAACAAGTTACACTGCATGCTTTAACCCAACAACAAAGCATAAGTAATTGTCACCTCACATATACCAACACATTTAAACACGTAGAAAATAGGCAAACAAGTCCTAATGCCTCAAGTCAAGGTTAACCATGATACTTACCTTACTCCGCAGTCAACTTGGAGCTCTACTAGGGTCTTTCGTCTGGAATCTACCTCCAAACCAATCGTATATAATCACAATTGACTCGATTACGTCATATAATACTAAGGAAATATATTACAATACATAGATTTAGTATTTTTACACTTTTCCCATAAAGTCAAATAAATTCAACCAGGGGCTCGCTTGGTCAAAACCCGAGATTCAGACCAATCCATCTATCCATTCATCCTCGAGCCCGATTATATAATTAGTTTCGATATCCGACCCCAAATTGAGGTCTAAAACTCACATTTGCAAAACCCCCAATTCTTCCTAAATCCCTAGTTTTCTACCATGGAAGAACAAGATTAGGGATAGAAATTAATAAGTGATTTAAAAATGGAAGAAAATGTGTTAATGTATACTAACCTATGAATTGGTGTTGAATTTTCACTTCACAATCGCTTCTAGGCCGAGCTATAATGGAAAGATGGTGAAAATTAGGTGAACTCCCATTTTTTAAATGTTTTAAGGTCTGGGCGTCAGGCCTTCTTCACGTTCGCGAAGCGCGTGCTGCGTTCGTGATGCTTAGAGGCCCAATTGTCCTATGCATTCGCGAGTTACTCATCACGTTGCGATGGCAAACACCCACCTGCCCTCACATTCGCGATCCCAGTGTCGCATTCGCGAAGAGTAATGTTCGGTTCCCCCTTCCAGACCCACATCCCTATGCATTCGCGATGGGTAAATCTCCCAACACTCCGTGTTTGTCACCCAGCTATTACATTCACGATGAAAAAAATCCTCCCCAGTCCAAAAATCCTCTTTGCGATCGCGAAGCATAAGACACCAGATGCAGTAGAAACACAAGAAACTAGAATTTTCTAAGTTCAAAACATTTGTAACCTATCTGAAACTCGCCCGAGCCTCAGGGATCCAAACCAAATACACACACAACTCCAAAAATATTATACAAACTCGCTCGCATGATCAAAACACCAAAATAATGCCTAAAACAACAAATCGGGCACCAAAATGATGAAATTATCAATAAAACTTAAGAACTTTTATTTTCACAACAGGACGTCTGAATCGTGTCAATTCAACTCGGATTTGCACCAAATTTTGTAGACAAGTCACAAATACATTAATAAACCTATACCAAGTTTCAGAACAAAAATACAGACCCGGTATCAGCAAAGTCAAACTTCGTTCAAACGTTTTAATTCTTTAAACTTCAAATTTTTGACAAATTGTGATGAATTCGGATAAGGACCTCCGAATATGATTCCGGTCATATGCCCAAATCTCAAATCACGATACGGATCCACCTGGACCGTCAAAATACGGATATGGGTCCATTTGCTCAAAACATTGACCGAAGTCAACTCAAATAAATTTTTAAGGCATGAATTCACATTTTAATCAATATTTCACATAAAAGCCTGTCATAAGCATAACGAACTATGCGCACAAATCGAGGAATACAAAAAAAGCTATTTAAGGTTTTGAAACACAAAATTAAGGGTTAAAGCTCTAGGTGACCTATGGGGTCATCTCACTAATGCACAACAAAGGTAGAACGGATATCATTTTCTCGAGTGTTGGTAGAAATGGATGTAAAAATTCCCCTACCGGAAAGAATAAAAGTCGAGGATCCAGCAGAGAAGCTATTTGAGCAAGATATTTGGTACGATTGGGTACCAAACTACTGCAAGACATGTCTTCAATTAGAGCACTGCTGCAAAGAGTATGAAAAATGGTTACTGAGCAGAAGACAAAATAGAAAGAGGAACTTGTGAAGAAGTTAGTACAAAAATTCAAGAACAAGAATGGAGAGTCAAAAATGGAGAACCAATCGCCATACAAAGTGAACAGAGGGGTGGAAAGACAGATGCACCTGAGATAAGTAGCAAGGGCATAAATGAGTCAAATATAGGCCTAGGAAATATAGGGGAGTGAGCAACAAGATATACTTAAGAGTGGGAACAAGACACCCTAGTACATGCTAAAACAACATAAGGAAATGCCTAGCAACTTGTGATGAACAAAGTTAATACAAGAAACAATCAAAGCCCCAAACAAGGATTGGTCATAGGTACAGATAATGGATTCAGGCCGTTGGTGATTTATGGGCATATGACCAAGCAATTGCATTACAAGAAATGGGACAATGTAGCCAGAAGAAGGATGATAGGGGTACCACAAATTACTCATTATCTCAATGAAAATCATTACTTGGAATGTAAGAGGGATGAATAAGTTGTATAAACATAAGGAGTTAAAGTCCTTTATTGTAGAGAATAAAATTAATATTGTAGTAGTATTGGAGAATTGGGGGAAGGAGCAAAATGCTAGTAGGATTATCGATAAAATTGCAAAAGGATGGTCCTGGTATGCAAACAATTAGTACAGTAGTAGAGGGAGGATTTGGGTGCTCTGGGAAATGAGAAAGAGAGGCTTTCATTTGATAACCATGATAGATCAAATAATAAATGGTTATGTCAAAAGTTCAAACATGCCTATAGACTATCACTTCATTATGTTGCACAGAGTGGATGATAGGAAAGGCCTTTTGTCATAGTTGAAAGGAATGAAGAATGGGATCCAGGGACAGTGGCTCATCATGGGAGAATTTAATATAATCCTAGGATTTCAGCACTGCATCAAACGTAATATTGACCACAACTGTCATTACAAAGCACCCGATCACTATTGAAGCCCCTTTGCAGGGAAACTTTCGTATCTATTTAAAGATTTTAAGGATTTCATTGTTGATACATTGATGTGTGAATTGAGAACAACTGGTAGGGAATTTACTTGGACAAATAGTGCATATCTTTAGCAGAATAAATTGGGCAATAGACAATACATGCTGGATGACTCTAATGTCTTAAATAGATATGGAGATACTCGATCTAAGGTTCTCTGTTCACTCTCATTTGAGAATTTATTTTGCTAAAATAGTTAACAACAAACCCAGACCCTCGATGTTCCTACACCACTTGGGGGAGCATCTTGATTTTCAACAAAGGTAAACATAGATTGGAGGAGGCTAGTTATAGGATATCATATGAAAAGGGTCTGGCTGAAATTAAAGAATATAAAGGCAGAAATGAGGGCACTAAACAACAAAGAGTTCTAAAATGTGATAAATAGAATCAAGGACACAAAGAAGGCTCTTGCAAATTTTCAGGATCAAATGAGAGACTATAGGCATTATGCAGGTTTGTTTGATGCTGAGAGGAGCCTAAAAAGGAATTGGAGAAATGTATCCTGGTGGAAGAGAGCATATATAGGAAGAAATCTAGAATTCAATGTTTGCAACAACGGGACTCAAACACAACTTACTTTTTGCAAGTGTTCAAAATAGAGATGCCCACAACCAAACTAAAAATCTAAAAATTCCTCAGGAGACTGGGTTCACATTGAAATAGAGATTAAAGAAGAGATTTTAAGTTTCTATAAAAAAAAAAACTACTTGGAACCGACCGATCGTTTTGACAATTAGCATCTCATTTGATTACTTAAGGTCTTGAGCAAATTTATTATGTGTTATGACTTATGTTCATGGCCGATGTCAGTTCTCGGATGATTCGGAGTCAATTTGGAAGAAGAATTCTTGTTTCGGAAGCTTAAGCGATAAGATTTGATCGGAATTTGACTTTTGTGTAGATGACTCTTAAATGGAATTTTGATGATTCCAATAGCTTTGCATGGTGAATTTGGAGTTACTCATCTGTCCGAATTTGGATTTGGAGGTCCGTAGGATAATTTGAAGCATTTCAGTGAAAATTAGAAAGTTAATGTTTTGGAAGGTAGAGAGGTTTGACCGGGAGTTGACTTTATTGATATCGGGAACGGATTCCAATTCTTAGAGTTGTATTAGCTATGTTATGTCATTTTTAACTTGCATGCAAAATTTGACATCATTCTTGGTTGATTTGATATGTTTCGGCATGAATTTTAGAAGTTAGAAGAGTTGGAACTTCATAAGTCTGATTCGTGGTGTGATTCGTAGTTTGGATGTTATTTGATGTGATATAAGACCTTGAGTTGGTACATGTTATGTTATGAAACTTGTTGGTATGTTTTGACAGGGTTCTTGGGGCCTCAGTTGTGTTTCGGATGGGTTACGGGTCAATTCCCCTTGTTTTGGAATTTTGTTGCTGGTGTCTAATGTCCTTCAATTGATCGCGAAGGTGCAGCCGTGATCACGAAGGCTGTTTGGTGACTGGTCCTATTTTCCTTCTTCGTATTCACATAGCAAGGTTTGCGATCACGAACCTATGAATTTTGCTGCATCGCGTTTGCACTCCATCCTTCCGCGTTCACATAGAGCCTTTTTTGTGGGCAGTGTCATTTCTTCTACACAATCTCATGCATTATGTCACCATCGCGTAATGCATATTTTGGCAGTCATTATTTGTTCTTCACGATTTCTTATTTATTCCCACGATCACGATGCATGTTACTTGGGAGCAGATATTAATTCCCAAATCGAGGGTTCTGTTCCATTTTTCATCTTTTGAGCTAGAGGCCTCAGATTTGAGTGATTTTTCATGAGTTATTTAGGAAATCCCTTGGGGGTAAGTGTTCTTTGTCCGAAATTCATTATATTTCATAATTCCATCTTTACTTTTATCTTACAATTAGTTTTCTGAGTGTAGGAAAATGGAATTTTTGAAGAAATCTTTCAAAATATAAAATAAAATATTGAAGGGAGATTTGATATCATAGTTTGATAAAATTGGTATGTTTGTACTCGTATCGGAATGGGTGTATAGGTTTTGCAAATTTTATCGGGTTCTGAGGTGCAGGCCCGGGTGTTGACTTTTTAGTTTTAATTAAAGATCAAAACTTTGTTATCCGGAAGTATTTATGTTTGAAACTAATTTTCAACATATGAAAAATAAACTGCAATCACAAAATAATAAAGAAATTTTATTAATTAATTGTGAGTACAATTCTGTTTTTCCCTTGATTCTTCTCTCCTGATATCTCTCTGATTCGAGGGTTGAAGCCGTGTATTTCTCAAATGTAGGATCATACAAACCTCCTGGGGATGTATTTGATCTCCAGCTCCTTGAACTATTTCATTGTCAAGAAGTATCCGACCATATATATTTTGATCTCTTTATGAATATCCCGAAATTTTATGGAATTTTGAGACACCTCTTCAAGGGAATATGTGTCCCTTTATATAGGTGTGAGCTAGGATTTAGGGTAGAGTAACCCACAAGAAACCCTAATAGATTCCTAGAATTTTAAGAGTCCTGTAGTATCTTTAATTTAGGATTTTTCTTGATCCCTTAAAATTTTGATGTCTATAATTTCCTATGAGTTTTATTTATGATTTGGATTTGAGCCATCCGTAGGTTGTCTCACTCGAGAAGGTCATTTTGAGTATCGGTCTAGCTTTTTTGAGGTAAGTATCTTGTCTAACCTTGTATGGGGGAACTACCCCTTAGGATTAAAGTCATTTGTGCTAATTGTATCATGTGAGAGCCGAGTACACGAGGTGATGAGTACGTACTCGGGCTTAATTGTGGGAAATTGACTGTTTAGGGCCTTTAGGTTTTTACATGCAATATATATGAAGTTGTTTTATCATGTTAAATCCCATGTTTACTAAATTTACCCTTACATGTATTATTTGGAATTAATTGATTCATGTTTTGCCCTTGTTTCCAATTTAACCCTTATATGCCTTAGTTGAAGTTGTTGCCTATTTTATTTCCATACTATCTTTTCCATAATTGCTTTTTCTTAATTGATAGTTATCACCATCTTTTCCGCAATTGTTTATCCTAACTTGAGGTTATTATTATTATTATTATTATCATCTCTCTGAAATTGCTTACCTTTAATTGATTTTGTTGTTGCCTCTTCCGGAATTCCTCAACCTTAAACGAAGTGTTGTTATCTCTTTTCATTGTTGACTAATTTTTATTTTGGATCATTGAGTTATGATTTCTCTCTTGTTGTTGAATTGTATTTTGGTGGAATCATTGTTCCATATTAATTTCTCTCTTGTTGAGCTATTCTTGTTAAGACCAGTATTCTCTGTTGTGTCTTTCCTTATGAGCTAGTTTTACCGCTTCATTGTATTCTGAAGTGCCTGAATTGATTTATTTTCCGTATTCTCGTATTATTTTTGATGTTGTTGTTGTACTCAATATTGTTAAGGTGAGGGCTATGCGCAGTTGTGGCATTAAAATTGTTCCGAGGAAGTCTTGTCGAATATGGGCAGTTATTGTGAAGGTCTTTTTATGGTGTTGTTATGTTTTTCGCACGTGATATTATTGGGAGGAGTTGTTTGGGTGTTTGTAAGAGGTTTCTATCGTGCTATTGTTACTATTGATGTTGCACATGTAGCGTAACAATGCGAGCTATATCTATGTGCTTGCGCATGTGGCGAGACAGGGAGGGAACATTAATATGAATGTGCGGCGAGACAAGGCGAGCATGTACTTTATTATTGCACATGTGGCGAGACAAGGTGGACTATGTCAGGGAATGATTTGAGATGACTTATGAGGGGGTAGGGGCATTGTTGTTGTTGACATTTGTGTAATGTCTTGCCAAACTTGTATGAGTTTTACTTTGTGAAAATTGTGGGGATCGTTTCTTATGTGTCGTTCTTTTCCTCTACTCTTATTTGTAGGCTAGAACTTTGATAGAATACTTACATAAACATACACATAATTTATCACCCCTATCAATTTAAGAAGATGAACACTGATATTATTGACCATTTCTACGCACTCCCGTCTACTTGTCTTCTATGCGAGCATTGTTGTATTGGCACGTGAGTCGTCCGTGTAGTTATCGGTTGTAATGAGGGTACAAGATACCAAGTGATTAGGGTTCACAGATTGGGACCCGTGAATTTTGAGGTTTGGTGCCTCGTGGAGATTATTCGATAAAGCTGGTGTGAAAGAGGTTATTCTTATTGAGTTGCTACTTGTTTTTCCCTTATTTGGTTCCACCGGATTTAAACTGTGCCCATCTTACTCTATAGTGTTATTACTTGTTGTGCCTCGTTGCTAGTTGTTGCTTCTAGTTCCTCTTGCAAGCATCGTACTATTGTTGTCATCATGCCTAGCTTTATAAAGATATCGTTCCATGTAAGTTCTACACCTATACTTGTTTAGGTTGTTTGGTATGGTAGGTGTCTTTCTATCCCTCATCACTATTGGGTACCGCTGTGGTGTACTCATACCACGCTTCTACATATTTTTATGTTGATCCAAGTATTTCTGAGTTGGTCGATCGCTAGCTAGCTGTACGGATCTTTCTGTGGAGGCTCAAGGTAAACCTTTTGTCGCGTTCGCAAGCTTCAGAGTCACCTTTGATTTTGTATTTGCACTGTTTTATCTCTATTTCGAAACAGTTGTATTTAAGGGTTTTTTTACCTAATTCAGTAGAGTTTATGACTTGTAAGACCGGTTTTGGGATTATAAGTTGTGTATAAAGGATTCCATTTATATTTATCAGTTGATGGTTAAAGTCTTTTATTAATTCAATTAGTGTTAAAGACTAGGTATCGTCACAACATTCTACGGAGGGAAATTGGGGTTGTGACATCTGTACAAATGCTTTATGACTATTTTCAGGAGTTCTCTCAGGTGTCTTGCTTGGTAGCAAATACGTATAAAAGTTCTATATACTTTGGTGGGGTGAGAGAAGGGTCAGAAAAGGCTATTATGGAAATGCTTGGTTTCACCAAATGAGAGATGTCATTCAGATATGTAGGAGTTCCACTCAGTCCCAAAAGACGGTCAGTCAGCTAAGGCATATCTTTACTTGAAAAATGCTGGGAAGGATCACAAGCTGTACAACAAAATTCCTCTTACATGCAAGAATGGTTCAATTGCTCAAGAATATCCTATTCTTTATCCGAATTTATTGGTCACAAATATTTGTACAGCCCACTAAAGTGATAAAACTAATTGAAGCCACATGTAGAAGGTTTCTCTAGACTGGAGAAGCTAACAAAGAAATCTCTACTTGCTTGGGATAAAGTTTGTTATCCTACTAGTGTTGGTAGACTGAATATCCTTGATATTGTTGTATGGAATAGAGTAGTTATTAGCAAGTTACTCTAGAATATATGTTATAAAAAGGATAAACTCTAGGTGGAATGGGTCCACAGTTACTACATCAAAGGATGACAAGTGTGGGGAGTTGTTCCTAAGTAAGCATCTTAGGTGGTGCAAAAGATTATGAAGATTCAAAGCTATGTTCAACAAGTTGGGATCAGTGAAGAAGGCCGTGTTGACCCTAAAAAATGGATAACAAATAAATTTATATGTGGTTTTAAGAATTGTTGATACCCAATTTTTTCTATGTATTTTTCATACCCAAAATACTTGCAAAATAGCATATTTGTGCATATATAAGCACACCCATGAGTTTTGATATTTTTTGATGATTTTTAAACCAATTTATTACCTATTTTTATACCATAAAATCCAATAATTATTCTCAAAATTTGTTATTTTGGTGAACGGTTTATTTTATTCTCATATTTACATCAAAACATAGCTAACATGATTTTTGCATATTTTTACAAATTCATTTGGTATTTTTAAAATTAAATTGCATATAATTGCAATACTAGCCTCTTTAAAGATTCAATTGTAATTATATTTATAAAATTGACTCCAGTATTTTTAATTTAATAATTATGTGTCATTAATAATTTTATCACATTTGATTTATTTCCAAAAAATATTTTGCTATTTTTTATAAATTAAAACAAGGAAAAAGTGGCTATTTAAGAGTTAGCCCTTTGCATTTCAATTTTTAGCCCGAAATTAACCTCAATCTTAAGCCCAAATCAGACCCAAAATTCCCTACCCAATTTCTTAATTAACCCGACCCACGGCCCGTTTATTTTTTTACTCACCCGGCTCCCTTTTGATCCCGGTCGTTGATCAAAATGATCAATGGCCACATTTCCTCCTTACCATTTTAATTCCCAAATGACCCTAACCCTATCCCCATTATCCAAATCCGCCGCCTCTGGTTCCTTTCGTCTCTCTCGAACCCTCTCAACCTCTGAAACCCTAATATCCACCTACCTCCCCCTTCGACCTCAAATCACCAGAATCCATGGCTAATCTAGCCATGGACAACCTCTACCCAACATCTCGTGCTCTCACACGCTTGCTCATTGAAGAATCGAGACTAGACCTCGAAGGTCTTCATCCAGACCCTGGCCGGTTCGAGTTTCTTTGGCCGTTTCCAGCTTTGCTCCGGCGTATCTCAGCCTCTCGAGCCTGGATTCGACCTTGCTAGCTCAGAACCATTCTCGAGACTTCCAAGCCTTCTCGTCCTTTTGGGTTCTCAGAAACCCTAGCCTAATCGAGGTTCCTTTTTCGCTTATTCTTCTAGATCTATGCTAGATCTATGCTGTGTGTGCCATTTTAGATTTTTTCCCAATTTTCCCTTTTCAAAACTATTCGAATCCTATTTTTATGGTTTTTCAAAAATGATTTCTAAATGTTTCTGATTCTTTTACTCTTTTATGTGTGTTCATGCTCGTTGTTTTATTCCTTGTTATGCTCAAGCCTGCTCTTGTGTTTCTTACTGGACCTTTTATGGAGATTCTTTTACCTCTTTTGTTCACATGTTAGCCTAGTTATTGACTCGCTTTTGCTTATGTGTTTAAGCTCGTGCTTTGATTTTGTTTCTGAGTTCTGTTAATCATGCTCTTGCCTACATTGGTCTTAAAACTCGTAATTTCCTCTTACTTCTGTTTGTGCATATCTGCCCATCTCTGTGACTTTGATCGATTCCCTCACCTACGACTCCATGTGAAACCCTAAGATTTGGGGGGTTTTCTTTTCTTTGAAGTGAGAGACACTAGGGTTTCACTCTGAAACCCTAGGTTTACAGACCCATGACGAGTCTGTAATCGAACCTGTTAACTTATTTGCCTATGATTATTCTTCTTTGTTTTGAACTGCATGCTTATATATAAGCTTCCCTTTCAAAGTTTTATTTTTTTAAATTCCTTTAATCAGGCTAAGAAATTCGTCACTAATTTTTCTTGATTGAACCTCTTTTATCTTACTGATGTTTTCCTTAAATAATTGATCCTGTATATTCTGTGATTTTGTACCAACGTTTGAATTATTTAGTTCCTTAATTATCTCAGTCTCTTTGTGATTTACAACTGGATTCGAGATCCTTCGGCGGATTTTTAAACTTATACCTTAGTCTTACTACTGTGCCCTCTTTCCTTAAATATCCAATTGTGTATGTGACCTTATTTGTGCACATATGGTCTCTTTACCTTAATTTAGCCTTAATAAACTGATTCTCTCTTCCTTTTTAGTCGCCTGAACTTGACCCTTAATTAAAGGAGTCTGTCTACCCTAATTGATACTAATTTGATTAATTTCTATGTTTATACCTTTGTGCCTGCCTCACATGTTTTCAAAACTATATAAAGGGCTCAACCCTCCCCTTTTCGGAAAAATAGAAAAAACAACAAGTAAGTAACAATCAAGCAATAATAGGCAAGCTGCTTTATACTCCCTTCTTCTCTCAAATACACAGACCAGTTCTGTGTACTTCTCCTCTTTGCTTTCTGAAATGCCCTTTAAGCTCTCCTTGAATCTTCAAGTGTTCTGTTGAAAACCTGAGTTGTTTCTGTTGCTTGCTTGTTGTGGTTACTCTGCTATTCTCTTACTTTGGAACTGGTATGTCCATCTTATTTTAAATACTGCTCCTCCACTGTGTGTTTCAAATCCTAGTTCTGTTATGCTTTCCTTTACTGTTTTTATGCAACTTTGTCAATATTGTTCCTATGTGAATTCCCTTACCCTTTACTCTTTACCCTTTACCCTTTGCATGTGAGTTATGGTTCAGGGCATAACAGCACTCTAATATTGTTGTCTATGATTTTGAACTGGGTTCTTTGAATCCCTAACTCAAACAACTCCTATTCTTTTTTCCCTTTTATGTGTCTGAGCCTTGTACTTGGGTCTGATAGTGTCCTGATCACTATCCAGACCTTGGTCTGACCTTCAAGGGCCTGCTCCTAACTTGTTTAACCAAACAAATGGTCAGGGGTGTGCCAGCCAACTTTGTGGCTAGGCATGACCACCACCTGTCATGGATCCCTAATCCCCCTTTCACTTCGCACTTACTCTTAGTTATAAGTTCTACCCCTCTCTTGCAAGCCATGCTTTGGGACCCCTGAGCTCCCTCTGAACTTGGATGCCTGAGAGTTGGCTCTTCCACACTGTACTGTTTCTATTCTAATGGTGTCCTGGGTGTAAGCAATGCCTGGAATCCCTGAGATTCCTTGGAACTTTGAAACATCCTGGATAAAGAGAAGGCTTTGGAAATCTGGATCCCAGAAGTGGCTCAATCGCATATTATTAGACATTAAGGTTGAATTTGGCTGCTCGGATCTAGCTGTTAGCTCTTAATGTACTTTTTAATTTCCAGTTTGATCTATTGGGTTGTATTAACTTGTATGAAGCTTGGGTAGTATAGTAAAAAGGGTGTGGGAGGAGTCTTTACTTTCTTGCATCCAAGGGGTAGAAATTATGATTTAGGATTTTACTTATAATCAAACTAGAAATCCTGCCTATAGGCCCTTTAATACTGATTCAATCACATAGAGACCATGCCTATAGGATTTAATGCTTAACTTCACCACAGATCACCTAGAAAGCATGTCTATAGGATTTAACATTCATGTTCTGTAATTACGCATATAGAGATCATGTCTTAGGCTCTTGCATTTCTACATATACAAATGTCATTAGGCAAACCGTTGGTAGGTTTAAAAATAAAGTTGCATGCAGACCTCATATGTATAAGTTTTTTATTAATGTCATGAAAAGGTATTAAAATCAGTAAACGTATCGAAAGCATGCCTATAGGAAATCTCGATTTTTAATAGCCTCATTTGTTTTAAAACAATATCAATTACTGGAACTCGTATCTAGTTTACTAAAAACTGGTAGTTTTCTACCCCCTTTTCTGAAACTCGCTAAAATTGGTACAACTTTTTTTTTCTGTAATCAATTCGCACTTTACTGAAACACACAAACCTTTTAATCAGTCTGCATCTTTTATAAAACAATTGGTAACTCTTTTCTAAAAATCAGTTTGCATCTTTTTTTCTGAAATTCGTTTCTCTATTAAAACTGATAACTCTTTTTTTCTAAAATCAATATGCATCTTGTCTGAAATTCATTTCTTTCTGTTAAACTAGTCACTCTTTTGCATCGTTTTCTTGAAATCAACAGATCCTATGCCTAGTTTTATTTTAACACATAGACAAAAGGTTGGCTATTTAATCATTGGGTCTATCCCCGACAACTGTGTTCGAGTCGCCTACTGCAGACTTTCTGCCTAAATATATGTGTTGAACCAGTTCGCTCGCTGGTTAATTTTAATCTAAGACCAAATCAGTATTTGTTAAGGCATGCTAAACTCTATAATTATTTGACTTCTGGGGTTAATTTAAGCCTTATTTGCTTGTTTTGTTCTTCCCTTTTACTTGATACTTGTTTTGAATGTCGAGCTAGAATTTTATCCTTTAAACTACACAAAGGCCCCCATCCCTTTCTTTTCCTTTAGGATTAGAAGTCCTAATAGCCCGGGACTGATAGGATTGGGATGGGTAGTAGCATGCGATAAGTAAACGATACCGTTCCTCGCTTTAATACCTTAATATGGTGGGAAGGGTAGACATGGAGATGATGATTACACGATAACACTCCGCGTACAATTGGGTACCAGTGTTGTGCGAATGATCCATGTAATGTATAAGCCTAGGACCCCCACCCCCTCCCTCTTTATTAGTTTAACAATTTTTTTTTTCTGAATCTTAAAAGCTGTTGCACTTTCAATTTCTGTTTCTCACATAATTTTCGGTATGTTCACACTAAGTGCTTGACTTCTTCCCTCTACTTGCACCTTTTTACCAAACTACTGCTTTCTAAAATTCAGCATTTCTTTTAACCTTTTATGCTTCTTGAACTTGTTTATTTGCACTTACAGTCACAATTGTAGCATGGCTGGGAACCACATTAGTGGATCTTGAGGGGTGCCTAACACCTTCCCCTCGAGATAATTTCAAGCCCTTACCCAAAACTCTGGTCTTCATCTTTAATTTTTCTATAAGTGTCCTAATGCACTATAATCATTAGGTGGATACTCTCCAAACACCCAAAACCCAATTCCCAAAGCGGGAAAAGAGTTGTCTTCCTGAATGTCGATAACCCGAGGAAAAAAAAATGGGGCATCAATAGCATGGCGACTCTACTGGGGATTTCTTTAGGCTTTTACCATTGTATGCTATACGTGAATTTATTGCCTTCTTTTATTGCTTTTGTTTAATGCCTTATTTGAAACTTACTTGTTTCTTTTGTTTCTTTTTTCCATTAATTACTTTCATTTACTGGTTTTCCATCAATACTGTTGTAATCGTTATAAACTTTATTGTATGAATGTGAAAATACATGACAATGTGTTTCATCCTTGTAAACTGCATCTTCAACATCATATTCCACTCGTGCCAAACAAATACTATAGCAACGCTTATAATGAGTAGTTGCGCACTTCCAATACTATCACCCCCTAAATTTGGCAAAGGCATATTTGCGGTAAAACCAGTCGATCAACAGTGTAGTCGACGGTTCCGTGCCTTTCCCTCTTGAGTTGTCCGCTCAAGGGTACCAGTCTAGCACTTTAAAATAGAAACCTTATTCTATTTAAATCGTACATGCATCATGGTCAAACCTAGCCGAGTCAGTTATGTTGTCCACATAATTACTCATTAAGATAGCCTTGTCCAAAGTCCACCGGGTTTCCTTGAAACCCATGCCTCCATGTTCTGTGCATTTATTTGGAGAACTTAAGTGCTTGCTATGCTAATTATTGATTTAAATAGTCGAGTTCGGTGGGGGTAAGGGCCTAACACTCAGTTCTGCAGAAAATGAAGCACGAGATCCCCAGATTTGGCATGGTAACCAACATTCATCCGAGGCTGCTAAACTGGTGGAATGACCTTCATTCTAGTGATCAAACACTCGACCATAAGTACTTAGGGAATCCGCCTTCTCTTCTAGATATTCAACCTAACAATAGAATCATAGAGGTTGCGACATTATTCTGGGATAGTGAAAAGTCTGTGTTCCGCTTTAGGGATCTTGAAATGACTCCTTTACTTGAAGAGATAGAGGGTCTAGCTGGAATTCCTTGGGAGACTCCGGGTTTGCTTATGCCCGAGAATCGCAAAGGAAGGGGTTTCTTTAAAATGATGGGATTGAAGAAAAACCCAGACTTAACCTATTTGAAAAACTCCTACATCCCGTTTGACTATCTATATGAAAGGTACGGCCATAGCAAGTCATACCGCACATATTCAGACGAATTTGCTATCACCTCATTGGGGCATGTCCATATGAGGGTCTTTGTTTTCATGTTTTTCTTTTTGGGGATAATTTTGTTCCCTATGAAGAAGGATAGGATCCACACCAGACTAGCCATGGTAACCAAAAGTTTGATGGAAGGGATTGGTGGGCAAACGTTCAGCATAGTGCCCATGATTGTCACCGAAATATACCCGCCTTGAACAAATGTCAACAACAAGGCAGTCATTTTGAGGGTTGCAACTTATTACTTAAGCTTTGGCTCATGGAACACCTCCAGAAAGGAGAATACCGACAAGAGATCCTACGCAGAGATTGGGATGATCACATTGCCTTCTACCAGCCAAGGCGTATGAATTACATGCCTAAAATGTTCGTTCAGTCGGAGGACGCCAGAGAATGGGTAGAATTGTTCGAAAATCTGAAAGAAGACTAGGTGCAATGGATGTTTGAGTGGTTCCCCACGGATGGATTCGTTGTTCAATCCCCAGATGCGCTGTTTCTCATACTGATTGGTTTGAGAGGGACTTATCCTTACATTCCCCTCCGATCCATGAGGCAAGCTGGAAGAAAACGAATTATACCAAGGGTCAATAAAACGAGTCACCTCAAGGCTGATTTCCAGGACGATGATAGCCCTCACAGGTGCCAAGCTCAATATTTGTGGCATTGCAAAATCATTTTGGGGAAAGAATCCATTGAGCCAGACAGGTACCACGCCGATTGTGCACCGTATTATTCGGGTTGGTTAGAAGACAATAACATGGGTTAGCCGAGATTCGTTCGAGGTCACAGAATTATTAACGAGCATGCTGAAGCACAGGTTAAGTATAATCAACTGCGCAAGAGAATTCGAGAGTGTGAAAGTGAGCATCGGGATATACAAGAAGCCCATCAAAAATTGATCAAGGAGTGGAAAGAAATGGCTATCAGCGCCAACAATCGGTTAGGCTATTTGGAGCGGGGTCTAGTAGAGCTGGAAGGAAAGTTCATCAAAAGGATAGAAGACTGCCAAAACGTTGAAGGAAATGCAGGCGGACATCTGGCCCGAGCTTACTTGCTGCTAGGACTACGCGAATTGGTGGAGCTGTTCGAGGGAGGCAAGGATGCCAAATTTGGGGAAGGTCCCTCTAGGACCAAGTAGTTAGGAGTCCTTTATTTTGCTTTAATGATGTAATAAGGCCAACGGCCACTAGTGACATTTACTTTCTGTTATTTAGAGTGGTTTTGGATTTGTCTTATTTTTATCAATAAAATAAGGCATTTAGTATTATAAGTTCTCCAAAACTATTTGTCGCTAGGCCTACCTCGGGCACAACGAGGCACCAAAACTAGGATGTGATTTACATTTTCACACAATGTGTTTAAATACTGCAATACTTTTTCCTCATAACCCGCGCTAACTTGCTACCTTTTTGTTTTTCTTTATTTATTTTATTTATTTTTTTATTCCCCTCCCCAAAGGTTAGTTCGTGCATTCTGGCACCATCAGCATACTCCACAACATCCAAGGGCCCTCCACCTCCTCCTCATTCGAGTCCTATCAGAAACAATAACAAAGGCAAAATGGGAGACGCAAGTGCTAGAAAGGAGATCGAAAATGAGGAAACTTCTCAAGGTACCCCGATTGCTAAAGGAACTGCTGCTCATCTTGAGCAGAAATTGCTGAAATTCCAGGAAGAATTGGACCAGGTTCGGAACTTGGCAAGCCTATCATTCACTCTTGCTGCTCCTGATGTTAACACCCAAAATCCCGCACCTCCACAAAATACCCCACAACCACAGATACAACCCACTCATTGCAACGCATGCCACACTCTAAATAACACTCTATTACTCATTCTCGAGCCACTAAACACCACCAATGACCATCTCCACAACACTCATATTTATGTGAAAACTGTACCCCACTACACCCGACCAATCTCAAATGCACCTGAGTCTGATGACAAGGACTCCCTTATCAGGAACTTAGCTGCAGAACTCAAGAAGTTAACCAGCTGAGTTCAGGTCGTGGAAGGTAACAAAGGTATTGAAGGGTTAAATTATGAAGACATATGCATTTAGCTAGATATTGAACTTCCGGAGGGGTACAAACCTCCCAAGTTCGAAATATTTGATGGGACAGGAGATCCCAGAGTCCACCTGAGGACATATTATGATCTGGTTGGGGTCGGAAGAGATGAGAAGATCCATATGAAGCTCTTCATGAGGAGCTTAAAGGGAGATGCACTATCCTGGTACATCAGCTAGGACCCCAAGAAATGGACGAGTTGGGTGAGCATGGCATCGGATTTCTGGATAGATTCTGATTTAATACAGAGAATGCACCAGATGTATTCTATATACAGAACTTGAAGAAGAAGCCCACCGAAACATTCCACGAGTATGTCGCTCGTTGGAGGTCAGAAGCTGCAAAGGTTAGGTCGTCCCTAGAAGAGGAGCAAATGAATAGATTTCTTCGTTCGGGCTCAGGATCCCCAATATTAAGAGAGGTTGATGTTGATCGAGGGTCGGAAGTTCTCCGATATCATCAAACTTGGAGAAATAATTGAAGAGGGCATTAAGAATGGTATGGTTACAAATCTTGAAGCCCTGCAAGCCACCAATAAGGCTTTGCAGACTGGTGGCACGTCCAAAAAGAAGGATGTAAGTGCCGTGATGGTTGCACAGGGAGCCAAATCACCACCAAAATACCACACTTATCCATCACCTCCACTTACATATCAGCCCATCCTGAATTACCAAGCACCCGCACCCTCCTATCCACCTCCCGTTTACCAATCCTCTCCACCTCTCACATATCAACCCACCTCACCCAGATACTCTCAACCAGCACCTATTTACCAAGCTTTTAACGCTCAACTCTCTCACTACCAATCACCACCGACCCGCCAAAAATTTCCAAGACCCATACCAAATTTTGACCGTAAACCTCCCAGATAATACACACCCATCGCAGAACCAACTGACCTGCTATATGAAAGACTTGAAGTTGCTGGTTACCTCACTCCCATCCTAGACAAAGCTCCAAAAACCCCTCCCAGTGGGTCAACCCCAACAAGACCTGTGTGTATCATTCTGGCATGAAGGGACACACCCTTGACGAGTGCCATTCATTGAAAGATAAGATTCAGACCCTGATCGATAATAAGGTCATTGTAGCAAAGGAGACCGCTCCTAATGTTCGTAATAACCCCCTGCCTGACCACAAAGGTGGAGACATTCATATGATCTAGATCGAGGATGATTGGGAACCCAAAAGGTCGATAGGTTTGATTGCTGAAGGGAATGAACCAAAGAAGCCAGTGGTTACCCTTAACCCAATTGTTGTATAGAATCAGCCCTCTAGGGATGATGAAGTAAATATGTCTATACCTCTTGAACTTGAAGTGCCTCCTCTTGCAAAGGCGTCCGGGCCAATCGAGGTTGAATTTGGAGTTCCAAAGGCACCTACACCCTTTGAAGTTTTTATGTTACCACCAAGGGTGCCCATTCCAGTGGCAATGACTGACACAACACCATTCCACTCAAATGACATACCATGGGATTACACTACTGAAGCTAGGAGGAAAGGAAAGACCAGGACAGGAGAAACAATTGTCGCGCAAGGAATGACTAGAACAGGAAGGGTCTACACCCAGAGCACCTAGCCGAATCCGGTAAGCAAGCCGTAGGACGGCCTACTGAAACAGGGGAGTAAAATAAAGGCTAAGGAGTACTCGGTCGCTGAATAGTTGAACAAAATGCTAGCATAGATATCTATCCTGGCTCTTCTGCAGAGTTCAGACGCTCACAAGAATGCCTTAATGAAGATACTGAGCGAAGCCTATGTGCCCAGCAATATAACTGGGGGTGAAATGGCGAATATGGTGGTACAAGTGTTGGAGATCCACAAAATGACCTTCCACAAAGACGAATTGCCGCCAGAAGGTTTGGGCCACAACAAGGCACTGCACATCATTGTGCAGTACGAAGATTATTTCATCACCAGGGTTCTGATCGATGGGGGATCGAGCCTCAATATCTGTCCGCTTGTGACTCTCAGAACTTTGGGAAAAGGCCTACACGAGATCAAAGACGGGGCTATCAATGTCAAAGCCTTCGATGGATCCCAGAGATCTACTATTGGAAAAAATCAGCCTGTGCTTGCAAATGGGGCCAACATGGTTCGACGTCAACTTCCAAGTAATAGACGTCCAGGCATCCTACAACTTGCTATTGGGACGCCCCTGGATCCACGCTGTTGGAGCCATAGCATCGACCCTGCATCAGGCAGTAAAGTTCGAATGGAACCACCAAGAGTTGATTATTCATGGTAATGGTAGTAACCCTATATATAGTCGCCAGACCATCCCGATGATTATAGGCAGAAGGAGAATAGGCGGAGAAACATACCACCATATTGAAAGGGTCAATGCTGTAGATAAGGACAAGTGGTGGGACAACAAGATCGAAAGTATCCTGAATTGGTGTGGGTACGAGCATGGAAAGGGACTCGGTAAAAACCTTCAGGGGATCACTAAGCCTATCAAACTGAAGAAGCATGGCACTACCTTTGGCTTAGGGTATGGTTTTACTTGGAAGGAATTCCAGAACTGGTCGCCACCATAATGCGGTCCCTACTATCCATTGGAGTCTCCGATACCTAGCTTGGAGCAGACCTTCCAACCGGTAGATACTATATTTGGGTCAGAAGAGGATGAAGCGTTGGCAGCCATGAAGAATTTGTTCCTGGAGGATGATGACATGGACTGTTGTGTTCTTTTTGAGGAGGAAGGGGAGGAAGGCCCTTCCGTACAAGCTGTAAGCAGGGGAGACTGCCTCAAAAACTGGTCAATTAGGACCGCCAGAGCCCGGAGGGTTCCCGAGTGTCAAGGCTAAACAAAAGCAGCATGCATCACATTTTTTAGTTTACTTTACTAGTTGATTTTCTTTCCGCATTGTCTTTAATTTCGAAAAAGCTCCGATGTTTCAAATAGTTTTGAATTTAATTAAAGCATTTCAGTTTATCATATATATCTCGCTTATTATTTTCTCTATCATTTACTCTATTTTTTATACAGCATTACTATTACTTATCTTGACGATGAACCAACGACTGTGACTTGCAACGAAACAACGCAACAAAAGGATATAGACTCAGAAAAAGATGAAATACCTGAAGAGGTTGTCAGAGAGGTTGAAAATTTTTAGAATAGACCTAAGTCCAACCTAGAAGAAACTAAGGTCATTAATTTGGGAAATACAGAGAATGTCAAAGAAACCCGCATCAGTGTTCACTTGTCTCCATCAGAGAAGAAAGAATATGCGAGATTTTTGAAAGAATAGGAGGACATATTTGCCTGGTCGTACGATGATATGACTGGTCTTAGCACAACCATTGTAGCTCATAAGCTGCCAACAGATCCAGCCTGTCCGGCGGTAAAGCAGAAGCTCAAGAAATTCAAGCCAGACATAAGTTTGAAAATTAAAAAGAGGTTACTAAGCAATTCAAAGCTAAGATTCTCAAAGTGGTAGAGTATCCAACATGGTTAGCCAACATTGTGCCAGTACCAAAGAAGAATGGGAAGGTTAGAATCTGTGTCGACTACCGGGATCTCAACCGGGCCAGTCCCAAAGATGACTTCCCCGCCAAACATACACATTCTTATCGACAACTGCGCCAAGCATGAGTTGCTGTATTTTGTTGATTGTTTCGCTGGGTATCATCAGATATCGATGGATGAGGAAAATGCAGAAAAAATGGCTTTCATCATGCCATGGGGGATGTATTGTTACAAAAAGATGCCATTTGGGTATAAGAATGCGGGCGCCACCTATATGAGAGCCATGACTACTATCTTTAACGACATGATGCACAAGGAGATTGAGGTATATGTGGACGACATCATCATCAAATCCAAAAAAGCCATTGATCATATGGAAGACCTGAGAAAGTTCTTCAACAGACTGAGAAGGTATAACCTGAAACTGAATCCCGCCAAGTGTGCATTCGGGGTTCTTGCCGGAAAACTACTGGGTTTCATCGTGAGTCGTCGAGGGATAGAATTGAACCTGTCAAAGGTCAAAGCCATTCAAGAATTTCCACCGCTAAAGAACAAGAAGGATGTGATGAGTTTCTTGGGAAGACTCAACTATATCAGCCGGTTCATAGCTCAATCCACAGTCATTTATGAACCCATCTTTAAAATGCTAAAGAAAGAGGCTGCTACTAGATGGACCAACGATTGTCAGAAAGCCTTTGACAGAATCAAGGAATACTTGTGAACGCCACCAGTCTTGGTTCCACCCGAGCCAGGAAGGCTTCTATTACTTTACCTTGCGGTATTGGATGGAGCATTCGGTTATGTTCTGGGACAACATGATGAAACGGGGAGAAAGGAGCAAGCCATCTATTATCTCAACAAGAAGTTCACCCCGTACGAGGCCCAGTATTCTCTATTAGAACACACTTGTTGTGCTCTGACTTGGGTAGCTCAGAAATGAAGGCATTATTTCTATGCCTACACTACCTATCTCATATCCAGGATGGACCCGCTGAAGCATATCTTCCAGAAGCCCACGCCCAATGGCAAACTCGCCAAGTGGAAAATCTTGTTGAGTGAGTTCGACATTGTTTACTTGATTCAGAAAGTAGTCAAGGGTCAAGCCATAGTAGATCACCTTGCCGAGAATCCCATTGAGGGAGGATACGAACCACTGAAAACGTATTTTCCTGACGAAGAAGTGTCCTTCGTAGGAGAAGATATTGCAGAATCCTACGATGGTTGGAGGTTGTTTTTTAACGGAGCCACAAATTTTAAAGGAGTTGGCATAGGTTCAGTCCTAGTGTCAGAAACCGGCCACCACTACCTGGTATCCGCCAAGCTCAGGTTCCCTTGAAAAAACAACATGGCTGAATACAAAGCTTGCATCATGGGACTCAAGATGTCCATTGACATGAACATTCAAAAGTTGCTAGTGATCGGAGACTCAGACCTACTCATACACCAGGTGCGAGAAGAGTGGGAAACCAAGAATTCTAAGATACTCCCTTATCTGCATCACATATAGGAGTTAAGGAAAATATTCATAAAGACGGAATTTCAGCATGTCCCCAGGGTTCAGAACGAGTTCGTTGACGCATTAGCCACTTTATCATCCATGATCCAGCATCCAGATATGAATTTAATTGATCCCATCCCAGTAAGGATTTATGATCATCCAGCTTATTGTGCTCACGTTGAGGAAGAAGCAGATGGAAAACCATGGTTCCACGACATCAAGGAGTACTTGACAATAGGAGAATACCCAGAACTTACCAACGCCGCTCAAAATCGCACACTCCGGAGATTATCCAACAACTTCTTTCACAGAGGAGGAATATTGTACATAAGGACTCCTGATTTGGGTTTGCTGAGGTGTGTCGAAGCAAAAGAAGCATCCAGACTCTTAGACGAAGTGCACGCAGGGACCTGCTGGCCGCACATGAATGGTTTTGTCTTAGCCAAGAAGATACTCCGAGCAGGGTATTTTTGGATGACTATGGAAACAGACTGTATCCAGTACGTTCACAAATGCCATCGCTATCAGATACATGCAGACATGATAAAAGCGCCTCCAAACGAGCTCACTGCAACAAGCTCATCGTGGCCATTCACCGCCTAGGGGATGGATGTCATTGGACCTACTGAGCCTGTCGCGTCAAATGGGCACAGATTTATCCTGGGGCAATCGATTATTTTACTAAATAGGTTGAGGCAGCGTCATACAAAGTAGTGACTAAGAAAGTTGTGGCAGACTTCGTCCGTGATCGTATTGTTTGCCGATTCGGGGTTCCAGAATCAATCATCACTGATAATGGTTCCAATCTCAACAACGACTTGATGAAAGCAATGTATGAGACATTCAAGGTCAAACACAAGAATTCAACAGCCTACAGGCCTCAAATGAATGGAGCTGTAGAGGCAGCCAACAAGAATATCAAGAAGATATTAAGGAAGATGGTCGAAAGTCACAAAAAATGGCATGAGAAGTTATCATTTGCCTTGCTGGGGTACCGCACCACGGTCCTCACATCAACCGGGGCGACTCCCTACATGCTAGTTTATTGTACAGAGGCGGTCATTTCTGTCGAGGTAGAAATTCCATCCTTGAGGATCATACAAGAAGCAGAGTTGGACGACGCAGAATGGGTAAAAGGTCACTACAAGCAGTTAGCCCTTATAAATGGAAAAAGGATGAATGCAGTTTGCCACGGTCAGTTGCATCAGAACAGAATGTCCAGATTCTTCAACAAAAGAGTCAAGCCAAGGAAGTTCACACCGGGGCAGCTGGTGTTGAAGAAATATTCCCACATCAAGATGAAGCCAAGGGGAAATTCTCTCCCAACTGGCAAGGTCCATACATGGTTCACCGGGTCCTAACTGGAGGAGCCTTTATTCTTACAGAAATGGATGAAGAAGGCTGGCCAAAGCCAATCAACTCAGATGCAGTAAAACGATATTATGTGTAATCACTTATGATATCTTTATGATGTAATTTGAGCTACGCCTGACTTAATTCCTGTTTAAGAGGGAATACGTAGGCTGCCCTATGAGTTCGGTCACAATTTAATAAAAATTCGATTTCCCCCTATTATGGGAGCTGAGGCAGAATTTTGAGGAGGACCCTCAAATTTCCGAAGTCAGTCTTCAACCGCTCATCGCCAGGGATGTCAGCCCAGTGAACTAGGGCAGAATTTTGAGGAGGACCCTCAAAATTCTGAAGTTGATTTTTCATCCATTCAGCACAGCTGTCAGAAGTGCCAGCCCAGTAAACTGGGGCAGAATGTTGAGGAAGACCCTCAAAATTCCGGAACAAGAAAGGTTGCAATGCTTTGAACCATGTCGCAGTCTTTGGTTCATTTAAACAAAACAATTTTCTACTTATGTTATATTTGTTAAATCATGCATAACTATGATAGCTGCTATTTAGCGATGCTACCCTAATAATGTACGACGGCGGAAGCCACGGAAGAGCGAACTAACCTTTCCCCTTTACAAAACTCACAATTTTCTTTGGATGCAAGCACCCAAGTCACAAAGTTACCAAACATGTTACGCAATCGCATCGAACCATCGTACCTATTCGCATTTGCTATCCGCACGCAATGGCCCCAGCAGCCGCAATATCGCAATCAGCTATCAGCTAAGAATTTTTGTTCTTACTATCCGCTTTTATCTTATTGCATAAGGCTACCTTTCTGCCTTCCGAGACTAAGCGTTGTCTCCATCTGCATTTCCTGTATTGCATAAAGCTACTTTTCTGCCTTCCGAGACTAAGCGTTGTCTCCATCTGCATTTCCTGCATTGTATAAGGCTACTTTTCTGCCTTCCGAGACTAAGCGTTGTTTCCATCTGCATTTATTGCATTGGATAAGGCTACTTTTCTGCCTTCCGAGACTAAGCGTTGTCTCCATCTGCATTTCCTGCATCGTATAAGGCTACTTTTATGCCTTCTGAAACTAAGTGTTGTCTCCATCTATATTTCCTGCATTGCATAAGGCTGCTTTTCTGCCCTCCGAGACGAGCGTTGTCTCCATCTGCATTTTCTGCATTGCATAAGGCTACCTTTCTGCCTTCCGAGAATAAGTGTTGTCTCCATTTGCATGGCTGAATTATCGCCACTTTATTTCTCTTGCATGGCTGAAATATCGCCACCTTTTACTTACTTCCTGCAATCGGCTGAAATATCACCACTTACATTTTTTGTATCGGCTGAAATATTGCCAAACTTTATTTAAATTCTACATCGGCTGAAAGATCGCCAGGTCATATTTAAATCTCCACCATCATCTATACCTATGTTTTCGGTCGACTAAAATATCACCATTTACACTTTTCGCATCGGCTGAAATATCGCCAGACTATTATTTAAATTCTCCATCAGCTGGAACATCGCCTATTTATTTAAATTTCTGTCGGCTGAAATATTGCCATTTACATTTCTTTGCATCTGCTAAAATCTTGCATTTCATAGGCTGAAATATCGCCAAACTGTCCAAAGGCATCATCGTTCGGAGGCATCATCCTCATAGCCCGAGAACACCATGCCATGGCTCGAGGACCCCACTTTATATCTTGCACATTTATTATTCAAAGGCATCATGGTTCGGAGGCACCATCACCATGACCCGAGAACGTCATCTCATAGCCTGTGAATCCCTTAATTTTGCGTTTCATGACCCAGGATATCATGGTTTGAGGACGTCATCCTAACCGTCCGAAGACAGCATTCATGGTCCAACGGGAACTTGCATCATGTTTAAGTTTATGCATGATATATGCCTATATTGCATTTGTAGGTGCACCGGCTAGCAAACAACCATCTCAGCAGGAGCGATCCCGCTCCGGTTCCCGCAGCCCATCTGACTCCAAACACCTTTTCCAAACCTAAGCATCGCATCCGTTCCTTTTCGAATCTCCATCGACATACTCTGTCAATGATTCCTGAAATACCTATGGCCTGATTCCTGTAAAACTAGGGATATGTAGGCAGCTCAAAAACTAGAGCTCGGTCAAAGTTTTTTTCCAATCGCCGATCCGGTCAAAATTTGTCATCTTGTCTTTACCCGACAACTCTTTCATCCTCCTCGGGTGAAGAGGGGCAGCTGTTGATACTCAATTTTTCCCTATATATTTTTTGTACCCAAAATACTTCCAAAATAGCATACTTTTGCATATATAAGCACACCCATGAGTTTTGATATTTTTTGATGATTTTTAAACCAATTTATTGCCTATTTTTATACCATAAAATCCAATAATTATTCCCAAAATTTGTCATTTTGGTGAACGATTTATTTTATTCTCATATTTACATTAAAACATAGCTAACATGATTTTTGCATAGTTTTACAAATTCATTTGGTATTTTTAAAACTAAATTGCATATAATTGCAATACTAGCCTCTTTAAAGATTCAATTATAATTATATTTATAAAATTGACTCCAGTATTTTTAATTTGATAATTATGTATCATTAATCATTTTATCATATTTGATTTATTTCCAGAAATTAGTTTGCTATTTTTTATAAATTAAAACAAGGTAAAAGTGGCTATTTAAGAATTAGCCCTTTGCATTTCAATTTTTAGCCCTAAATTAACCTCAATCTTAAGCCCAAATCAGACCCAAAATTCCCTATCCAATTTCTTAATTAACCCGACCTACGGCCCGTTTATTTTTTTTACCCGCCCGGCTCCCTTTTGATCCAGGCAGTTGATCAAAATGATCAACGGCCACATTTATTCCTTACCATTTTAATTCCCAAACGACCCTAACCCTATCCCCATTCTCCAAGTCTGCTGCCTCTGGTTCCTCTCGTCTCTCTCGAACCCTCTCAACCTCTGAAACCCTAATATCCACCTACCTCCCCCTTCGACCTCAAATCACTAAAATCCATGGCTAATCTAGACATGGACAACCTCTACCCACCATCTCCTGCTCTCACACGCTTTCTCGTTGAAGATTTGAGGCTAGACCTTCGCCTCGAAGGTCTTCATCCAAACCCTGGCCGGTTCGAGTTTCTTTGGCTGTTTCCGGCTTTGCTCCGGTGTATCTCAGCCTCTCAAGCCTGGATTCGACCTTGCTAGCTTAGAACCATTCTCGAGACTTCCAAGCCTTCTCATCCTTTTGGTTTCTTAGAAACCCTAGCAATTGAGGTTCCTTTTTTGCTTATTCGTCTAGATCTATGCTAGATCAATGTTGTGTGTGCCATTTTAGAGTTTTCCCCAATTTTCCTTTTTCAAAACTGTTCGAATCCTATTTTTAGGGTTTTTCGAAAGTGGTTTCTAAATGTTTTTGATTATTTTACTCTTTTATGCGTGTTCATGCTCGTTTTATTCCTTGTTTGCTCAAGCCTGCTCTTGTGTTTCTTAGACCTTTCACGGAGATTCTTTTACCTCTTTTGTTCACATATTAGCCTAGGTTATTGACTCGCTTTTGTTTATGCGTTTAAGCTCATGCTTTGATTTTGTTTCTGAGTTCTGTTGATCATGCTCTTGCCTACCTTCGTCTTAAAACTCGTAATTTTCTCTTACTTCTGTTTGTGCATATCTGCCTATCTCTGTGACTTTGAACGATTCCCTCACCTCCGACTCCATGTGAAACCCTAAGATTTGGGGGGTTTTCTTTTCTTTGAAGTGAGAGACACTAGGGTTTCACTCTAAAACCCTAGGTTTACATACTCATGACGAGTCTGTAATCGAACTTGTGAACTTATTTGCCTATGATTATGGGAAAAACTCTCATTGTTCTTCTTTGTTTTGAACTGCATGCTTATATATAAGCTTCCCTTTCAAAGTTATATTTTTTGAAATTCCTTTAATCAGGCTAAGAAATTCGTCACTAATTTCTCTTGATTGAACCTCTTTTACCTTACTGATGTTTTCCTTAAATAATTGATCATATATCTTTTGTGATTTTGTACCAACGTTTGAATTATTTACTTCCTTAATTATCTCAGTCTCTTTGTGATTTACAACTGGATCTGAGATCCCTAGGCTGATTTTTAAACCTATACCTTATTCTTACTATTGTGCCCTCTTTCCTTAAATATCCAATTGTGTATGTGACCTTATTTGTGCACCATATGGTCTCTTTACCTTAATTTAGCCTAAATAAACTGATTCTCTCTTCCTTCTTAGTCGTCTGAACTTGACCCTTAATTAAAGGAGTCTGTCTACCCTAATTGATACTAATTTGATTAGTTTCTATGTTTATACCTTTGTGCCTGCCTCACCTGTTTTCAAGACTAAATAAAGGACTCAGCCCTCCCCTTTTCGAAAAAAGGGAAAAAATAACAAGTAAGTAAAAATCAAGCAATAATAGGCAATCTGCTTTCTACTCCCTTCTTCTCTCAAATACACAGACCAGTTCTGTGTACTTCTCCTCTTTGCTTTCTCAAATACCCTTTAAGCTCTCCTTGAATCTTCAAGTGTTCTGCTGAAAACCTGAGTTGTTTCTGCTGCTTGCTTGTGGTAGTTACTCTACTATTCTCTTACTTTGGAACTGGTATGTCCATCTTAGTTTAAATACAGCTCCTCCACTATGTGTTTCACATCATAGTTTTGTTATGCTTTCCTTTACTGTTTTTATGCAACTTTGTCATTATTGTTCCTTGTGAATTCCCTTACCCTTTACCCTTTGCATGTGAGTTATGGTTCAGGGCATAACAACACTCTAATATTGCTATCTATGATTTTGAACTGGTTTCTTTGAATCCCTAACTCAATCAATTCTCACTCCTTTTCCCCTTTTATGTGTTTGAGCCTTGGACTTGGGTCTGATAGTGTCCTAATCACTATCCATTTTGATCTATGGGGTTGTATTAACTTGTATGAAACTTGGGGAGTATAGTAAAAAGGGTGTGGGAGGGGTCTTTACTTTCTTACATCCAAGGGGTAGAAATTATGATTTAGGATTTTACTTATAATCAAACTAGAAATCCTGCCTGTAGGCCCTTTAATACTGATTCACTCACATAGAGACCATGCCTATAGGATTTAACGCTTAACTTTACCACAAATCACCTATAAAGCATGTCTATAGGATTTAACATTCATGTTCTGTAATTACGCATATAGAGATCATGTCTTAGGCTCTTGCATTTCTGCATATACAAATGTCATTAGGCAAATCGTTGCTAGGTTTAAAAATAAGGTTGCATACAGACCTCATGTGTATAAGATTTTTATTAATGTCACGAAAAGGTAGTAAAATCAGTAAACGTATAGAAAGCATGCCTATAGGAAATCTCAATTTTTAACAGCCTCATTTGTTTTAAAACAGTATCAATTACTAGAACTCGTATCTAGTTTACTAAAAACTGGTAGTTTTCTACCCCCTTTTCTGAAACTCGCTAAAATTGGTAAACCTTTTTTTTCTGTAGTCAATCCGCACTTTCCTAAAACTCACAAACCTTTTAATCAGTCTGCATCCTTTTTGAAACAACTGGTAACTCTTTTCCAAAAATCTGTTTGCATCTTTTTTTCTGAAATTCATTTCTCTGTTAAAACTGATAACACTTTTTTTCTAAAATCAATATGCATCTTGTCTGAAATTCATTTCTTTCTGTTAAACTGGTCACTCCTTTGCATCTTTTTCCTGAAATCAACAGATCCTTTGCCTAGTTTTATTTCAACACATAGACAAAAGGTTGGCTAGTTAATCATTGGGTCAGTCCCTGACAACTGTATCTGAGTCGCCTAATGCAGACTTTCTGTCTAAATATATGTGTTGAACCAGTCCGCTCGCTGCTTAACTTTAATCTAAGACCAAATCAGTATTTGTCAAGGCATGCTAAACTATATGATTATTTGACGTCTAGGGTTAATTTAAGCCTTATTTGCTTGTTTTGTTCTTCCCTTTTACTTAATACTTGTTTTGAATGTCGAGCTAGAATTTTATCCTTTAAACTCCACAAAGACCTCCATCCCTTTCTTTCCCTTGAGGATTAGAAGTCCTAATACCTCGGGACTGATAGGATTGGGACGGGTAGTAGCATGCGATAAGTAAATGATATCGTTCCTCGCTTTAACACCTTAACGGGCTTGGAAAGGTAGACATGGAGATGATGATTACACGATAACACTCCGCGTACAATTGGGTACCAGTGTTGTGCGAATGATCCATGTAATATATAAACCTAGGACCTCCCCCCCCCCCTCTTTATTAGTTTAACAATTTTTTTTTTCTGAATCTTAAAAGCTGTTGCACTTTCAATTTCTGTTTCTCACATAATTTTTGGTTTGTTCACACTAAGTGCTTGACTTCTTCCCTCTACTTGCACATTTTTACCAAATTGCTCCTTTCTAAAATTCAGCATTTCTTTTAACCTTTTGTGCTTCTTGAACTTGTTTATTTGCACTTACAGTCACAATTGTAGCATGGTCGGGAACCACACTAGTGGATCTTGAGGGGTGCCTAACACCTGCCCCTCGAGATAATTTCAAGCCCTTACCCAAAACTCTGGTTTTCATCTTTAATTTTTCTAGAAGTGTCCTAATGCACTATAATCATTAGGTGGTGACTCTCCAAACACCAAAAACCCAATTCCCAAAGCGGAAAGAGTTGTCTTCCCGAATGTTGATAACCCGAGGAAAAAAAAAGGGGGCGTCGACAAGGATATGTGGATTAATTCGATACAAATGATAAATTTCATTATATTAAACATATAAAGGGCTTAACAAGTTGTCAAACCATATGGGGAGTGAATCCTAACTTAGTAACAGCTTTAACGTAATGCCTGCCTTCAGTCCTGGGCTTGTAATACTGAAAAACTGATGAACAAAAGTAAGAACTTTGAATAATAGTGAAAATAAGAGTACATTGCCTTGGTATGCGTGTTACAATAATTCTAAGTAATAGTTAGAATCCCCTTTATATAGTCGGGGAGTTGTACAAAAACAAAAACAACAACAACAACAATTACAACAAACCAGTACAATCCCACTAGTGGAATCTGGGGAGTGCAGTGTGTACGCATACCTTACCCCTACTCTGGGGAAGAGAGGATATTTCTGATAGACCCTCGTCATCACTCCAACTAAGAACTCCCCACCTTGATCTTGGGGTGACTTGACCTCAGATTCTCTTGGTTGGAAGCAGAGGGGGCTCACCACTAGAGCAACCCACTAGAAGGTAGGGGAGTTTTACCCTAAGTACAATTCTATAAAAGTTAAAATCTTCTATTTTGCTAATCACTTATCTTCTACCGATACATGTCGAGATCATGTCGTAACATCCAGATGGGCATGGATATCACGGCCATTTTGTTATTCGTGCTCGATTATCTATAAAACATTCTCCGAAGTTTTGGGAATCGAATCAGTCCTGGGAGGCGTGGCCCCGATTCCTTCGAGGGCATGTATTTCTGATCGGACCTTGACTCGAAGGGCTCCTTACCTCGTCTGGTTCCTTTAGGTCACATCTCTACTCGGTTTACTTCAATGAGAACCAAGGCATCCAAAGAGCTCGTTTTCACCCGTATACAGATAGTCCCCTCGTTTCTAGGAGAATAAGTTTATGGAAATGACAAGAAACGACATCTGCACTTCGATTTCATCTCTAATACGCCATGATAGAAATGAAAAAGTGATGATAGGCTATAATTACGTATGTTAGTCGCTTATTACACTCTAATTTACTGCCCTTTAATTGAGTTTGAGCTTTAATCGCTAGTGTTTTGCACTATTAGTATGTTTTATGCCTTGTAGGAGTGATTCCGAGCTATGTGGATGTTATGGAATTAATTCAAGTGATTTTGAGCTTTTAAGTTTGAGTAAAAGTTCAAGGAATTAAGTCGGTATTGTGTTTGGGGGTCAACGGATGATAGTTAGAGCAAACGAAGACTCCAGTAGGCATATTGCACACTGTCTAGTAAAATAGATATAACCTTTTTCTCAGAACTCCATTTTGGCTCCACAATATATGGTTGGAAATCTAACTCAAAGGGCTAAAACTTTCATGTTTTACGTTTTTCCAAATTCGAAACAGAAAAGGGTGAACAATGTGCGTCAATAGCGCGATCGTGCTCAGGTCGCGCTTGTCAGGCAGAACACTGGGCCACTAGCGCGATCAGTGTCCTTTTTCACATTGGAGAAGGTATAATTGTTTGGGCCCAACCCTACTTGGTATATATACATGGAAAACGGTATTTTGAGAGGGGAGGACGTTTTTTAGAGGAAAACACAAGCACATAGCCGCCGTGGAGGCCGGGTTTCATCTTTTCTTCCACCAACTTAGTCTTTTTATGTTTCTTTGTATGATTTGTTGTTTTGCTACCATGTCTATGTGGTGCTAAACTTCACGTTCTAGNCGAGCGGATTCGCGATTAGGATAAACATATACCTAATTTCCTTGCTTGGTTGATTTACAGGAATTATAAATGTGTTCTTGTTGATTATAATTCCATAGACATATAGGAGTTAGGTTCGATTGAATAGGCGAGTAAGAACTCGACAAATTCTTATGAGCAATATTAACCCTGTCAACCAATAAACTAGATAAATTAGTTAGTTAATTCAACTGAAGAATACAATAGAAATGTTAGATAGCCCATAACCCTAGGTCATTTTAATTACATTGATATCATACAAATCTGCTATTTCTCTGTCCAAAGTTCATTATTTATTTTAATTAGTTTATAATCAAATACTTCGTGGTTTAATTCTTGTATAGATAATTAGGATAATCTAATTTAGTTAATAGTTGATCATAAGTCCTCGTGGGTTCGACATCCGACTTTTAGTCACATTATTACTTGACGATCGCGCATACTTGCATGTTCGTTTGGCCGTAATAAGTTTTTGGTGTCGTTGCCCGGGACTTAGAAATTAACTATTTTTCTATATTAGACTTTACTTTTATCTTTACAAGTTTTGATTTTTTTTCTTCTCTTTTTGTAAATATTTTTATTCTTATAACTATTTGATTTTTCTCTTAGCGTGTTTCTAGTTTTCTCGGCATGACATCTGGGATGAAATATCCGGAGGTAAGGTTAGTGATAAAGATGCTTGGTTGACGGAAGACTTTTATTGCCCGTCTTTTTGGGCTAGTCATATCATGAACTCCGGGAGGTCTGAATTTGAACATGGGAGTAAGGGTTGGTATTGGGAAGAATATTTACGATTAAGGGAATATGAGAAACGACGTTGTCTTCTAACAACATTGGTAAATGATTGATCTAAGGAGAGATATGAACTTGCACATAAAATTGATAATTTTGGCTTGGTTGTACATAACTTAGTTGTAGATTAGGGTGCAAAGGTTGATGCGTTTAACGCCCAACAATTTAATAATGAGTTGTGTGAAGCTGAAAAAAATCTTCTAGACCAAATTGAGGAGCTAAACCGAGAATACCAATCACTAGACCATATTTTTCTTAAGGATGCCAATATTGAGAAGAGTGCTCTAGAGTCATGTAAGAGAGTAGATATCATTACTTTGGGAGACTTGAGTGTATGTAAATATGAGGATGCAAATATTAGTAAAATTTTTGAGTTAGAGTGCATTACACCTCATTCCAATCATTTTTTCACATTGTGTTTAGAGAATAAGAAAGTAATCGAGCCATCTGAGCCAATGAAGGGGTCAAATAGTGAGGATGAGAGCGCCTATATTCTTGAATTTGTTGTTCCAAAAAGCAAAAATTATATTCCTCATCTAAAGGCCGAGAGGTGCAGAGTGAAAAATTTATTACTTGGCCTGGTTATCTTTGTAGCCCCACCGGAGGTGAATAGCCACAGACTGAATTTCATGTTAGGGATACAATTCATAAGTACAAGGTGGAGACAAAAATTGGTTCAAGTTGTGCCGCGACTTTAAATTAGGCGCTTTTTGGGAGGCAACCCAGGTTTACTGCTTTCTTTTATTTTTATTTATTTTTGTTTATTTTATTTTCTATCTTTGTAGCATTTTTTTTGTAGGATTATGAGCATAGAAGAAAAGCCACTGGAAGTGTGCAAAACTGAGCTATGTGGTTGAAATAAGTGTGGGGTGACCGCACAAAGGATCGTACCTGGGAGAAGTCTGAGTATCGCGTGAGCTGCTAATGCTTCGGCATTTGGCCTACCAGGGAGTCTCTTTTACCGTCTTGTTATTTTTAGTGTGCATTAAGGACATCGCACAATTTTAAGTGTAGTCTGAGGAGATTGTCTGGGTGATTTTCTATGCTATGTTAGCTTAGTTATAGTACTTGTTCTTAGTGTAGTAATTTTAAAAAAGAAAAAAAAACAAAAAGAAAAAAAATCATAAAATTTGGACTTTTTCCGATGATGAATTTTATGGACAGCTTTCTTGAGGGATTAAGGTCCAATAAAAAAAATAAAAAAAGGTGAAAAATAGAAAAAATCCAAAAATGCGTCTTTTATTTTTTTTAGGTAGCAATAATCCCCCATGGTTTTTTTTTTTTTTTTTTGCAACGGTTCTTTTCCATGGGATGTAGTTTGAACCGGGTAGTAGTATTTTTTTTATTTTTTAGAGTAGATCAGAATTTAGGGAATAAATAGAGGAAGAATAATGAATCTAGGCGCCCTTGACTTGTTTCATAGTAGCATATTTAGGCTTTGGCATGTGTAGTATCTTCCCTAGGATTTGAAATTATTGATGATGCCTTGCTTAGTTGGATAGCATGTCTTGTGATGCATATGTCTCATTTTCTTGACTTATGTTCACTTTGTACTTCATGCTTAATATCTCGTGGCTCCGTGAATACTTGCATTTGTTTGACAGTCGGAATGAGACCATTCTTAGTGAATCATATGCCATGTGTGGTGAGGTTTTTGTATTGTCCATGTATTGTACTTGTGTCTATAACTTGCCTGGTATGTGAGTTGAAGCGAAATTTTAGGTGATGTTCGGTTTAAAAAGTGATTTTAGGCTTTCTTTGATCTCTTTTGAGCTTTATTACTTATCACAAATGAAATTTATCCCTAATTAACCCTTTTGAGCCTATAGACTTTTATTTGGCACCCACATTACAGCCTATACCCTTTTTATTCTTAATTGACATTGTTTTGATCCATTTTCCTCTTAAAGCACTTTAATTGTGAGATGAGTGCTAAAAGAAGTAAGAAGGAACTAAGTGTGGGGTGGCTTTTGAGTGAAATCAATAAAAGGAAGAAAGGTGCACTTGTTTTGTAAAATAATACACCATTAGCAGAAATTGGAAAAAAAAATATAGATGAATAAATTGTTGTCTTGTTCTTGCTAGTGGGTATGAACTAAAGTAGTGCTTAAAGAAGAAGGAAACATTTTTGGGGTGATATTATTTGTGAGATTGAAGTGGAATTGAAGAATTTTCGCTTAAAGTTGATTATGTGGTGTGTTAAAGTGCTTAGGAGGGTTAGTCATTATTCCTAAATATATCCTACCCGTCCCTTAGCCCACATTACAACCATGAAAAAGTCCTAATTGATTTTAGATCGAGTGTGCCTACATTAGTAGAGATTTACATTATGGGCAAGCCTATGGTACCAAGTGCATGCATGTGACTTCTTTTGTGAGAGTGTCAGAGTTCTTTGATATACATATGAGTCTTTAAACTATATTTGATCATGAGATTCGAATGTGTGGATTCAACTTACTCTTTTGCCTTGATTGTGAGGGCACATGGTTTCATGAGGGATAAGTAACGCTATTAGACTTCTCTACGATGTTGGGTATTTAAGCCATGAGTGCATCGTGATATTGAGTCAGTTTTTTAGGCTAGGATTATTGTGAGCATATTGTCTTTGTTTGAATATTTTTAAAGAATTACATAAGTAAAGGGAAGTGTATGATGATTGCATATGCTAGAGTTTAATTGTTGCTATCAACCATGGTCATTGGTGTAGTGTGCTCCAAATGTGTTAAGATGTTAAGTGCTCATAGATAGAGTAAATTTTTGGTTGACTCGAGGACGAGCAACGTTTAAGTGTGGGGTGTTGATTATAGGCTATAATTACGTATTTTAGTCGCCTATTACACTCTAATTTACTGCACTTTAATTGAGTTTGAGCTTTAATCACTAGTGTTTTGCACTATTGGTGTGTTTTATGCCTTGTAGGTGTGATTCTGAGCTATGTGGATGTTATGGAATGAATTCAAGTGATTTTGAGCTTTAAAGTTTGAGTAAAATTTCAAGGAATTAAGTCGGGATCATATTTGGGGGGTCAACGGATGATAGTTAGAGCAAACGAAGACTCCAGTAGGCATCTTGCGCACTGTCTAGTAAAATAGATATAACTTTTTTTCTCAAAACTCTATTTTGTCTCCACAATATATGGTTGGAAATCTAACTCAAAGGGATACAACTTTCATGTTTTACGTATTTCCAAATTCGAAATAGAAGAGGGTGAAAAATGCGCGTCAATAGCGATCGCGCTCAGGTCGCGCTCGTCAGGCAGAACACTGGGCCACTAGCGCGATCGCGCTAGTCAAACCCGGGAAAAGTGTCCTTTTTCATATTGGAGAAGGTATAATTATTTGGGCCCAACCCTACTTGGTATATATACATGGGAAAATGGTATTTTGAGAGGGGAGGACGTTTTTGAGAGGAAAACACAAGCATAGAGCCGTCGTGGAGGCCGGGTTTCATCTTTTCTTCCACCAACTTAGTCTTTTTATGTTTTTTTGTATGATTTGTTGTTTTGCTACCATGTCTATGTGGAGCTAAACTTCACGTTCTAGGGTTGTGATTCTTTCATGACTATTGTTATTCGGATATTGATCTTGATTTCTTAGTTTATCATATTGGTATATTTATTTAATCTTGCACTTAATTATTTGATTGCTTGATCACCAATTGAATACTATCTACAAATCTAGAGTTGAACTCGAAAGTGGGAATTCTAAATTGCGTATAGGATTGAGTAGAGCAAGTTCTTGAACCTGGGCATCGGAGAACGGATTCGCGGTTAGGATAGACATATACTTAATTGCCTTGCTTGGTTGATTTACAGGAATTATAAATGCGTTCTTTTTTATTCTAATTCCATAGGCATATAGGAGTTAGGTTAGCTTGAATAGGTGAGTAAGAACTCGATAGATTCTTATGAGCAATATTAACCCTGTCAACTAATAAACTAGATAAATTAGTTAGTTAATTCAATTGAAAAATACAATAGAAATGTTAGATAGCCCATAACCCTAGATCATTTTCATTACATTGATATCATAAAAATCTGCTCTTTCTCTGTCCAAAGTTCATTATTTGTTTTTATTTGTTTTAATTAGTTTAGAATCAAATACTTCTTGGTTTAATTCTTATATAGATAATTAGGATACTCTAAATTTAGTTAATAGTTGATCATAAGTCCTCATGGGTTCGACATCCGACTTTTAGTCTCTTTATTACTTGACGACCGTGTATACTTGCGTGTGCATTTGGCCGCAACATAAAGTGTCACGACCCCAGTTCACCCTTCATGAACATGTCGTGATGGCACCTAGTTCCTACAACTAGGTTAGCCTAACAATGCGGAAATTAATATAGCTTACGGTAACATTTAATTAAACTAAGCAAAGCTAGAAGGAAACGATATATATAAGTGCCACTTGGCATATACAACTCAAAACATAATGCGGAAGTCTACAATCTCATCCCAAAACCCGAAAACTCATGGCAACCACAGGCTAATAGAAACGTAAAGCACTGTTCTAACTCCAGAATATCTAAACAACTGAAAGAAAAGATAAAATAACTACTAAAGCTGGAATAGAGTAGAGACTCCTGGTCTGCGGACGCGGTAGATATACCTCGAAGTCTCCGCTAGATCTCTCCGCCTCGATGATAGTACGCTTGGGTGGAGGAAACTGGATTTGCACATGAAAAACATGCACAGAAGGGTCATGTGTCCACCATAGCGGTACTCAGTAAGTGCCAAGCCTAACCTCGGTTGGGTAGTGACGAGGAAGGTCAGGGCCATACTGAGGTAAAATATAATAATAAATTAAAAGTATGAAAAACTGGCAGTAATAATGAGCACAGCAGTGAGATAAGACAGGTCAACAAGGCAATAACAACTACACAAAGAACAAAGTAAACATGTAATATGTACAGCTCAATACCAGTGATAACAATGAGGATCTCCCAGGATACCATCCTGTAGTCCTTTTTCTCAACTGTCCATTGGATCTCCCGGGATACCGTCCCGTAGTCCAACCATCAATATGCAGGGGGATATATCAGGAATCTAAACTGCGGTCCTAAAGTAAAAGTGCAGAGGGATATACCGGGAATCGAACCCGTAGTCCCAAAGTAAACAAACAAAGGGGGGAGCTACCGGAATCCCACATCCATAGTCCCAATATAAATATGCAACCACAACCAGAAGATGCACAGAAATGAAGTACAAAAGACAAGCAATAGGTAGTACTGGCCTAGCATGCTTCACGTAGTATATTCAAGGCAACTTTAGCAATTAGGCAAGTTAAATCAACTAAACATGCTTTCCTAATCTAGCACAGGTTATAATTGCAAGTAGAATAAAGCAAATATGAAAGAAACTCAATCTCAATATCTTAAGTAAAACCGGATTTTTCAACAATTAGCTCAAGTATGCGCTCTTCACCTCGTGTACAAGGCACTCCAAATACCAAATAACAAATCCTAAGGGGAAAGGTCCCTCACACAAGGTTAGACAAGCCACTTACCTCGAACCGGCTCAAAAATCAACACGAAATCACACTTTTGCCACGCGTATCCGACTCCAAATTGTCCAAATCTATTCAATTCAATTACATATCATAAATAACATCTCAAGCAACTGATTCTACTATTAAATTCAAAGACAAGACGCAAAATTAGGTAAAATGACCAAAATGCCCTTCAGACCAACATCTCGCAATCGAATAATTTTTATATTTCATAACCCTTGTACTCTCACGAGTCTAACCATATAAAAATCTCCCAAATCGGAGGTCAAACAGCCACTCAAAACTCAATAGATTAGCCTATGAAGTTTCACCCAATTTTTTCCAATTTTTGATCCTCAATTCGAATTTTAAATGATAGATTTAACTATATAATGATGAAATATAACTAGAAGGGGTAAAAAGAAATGCTACCCAATAATCTCCTCTTCAAAACCCTCTCAAAATCGCCCACTCCCGAGCTCAATTTGATTTTTCTAACTTTTGAAAACTAACCCTCGAATTCTCTATTTCTGAACAGGGATTTCCACTTTTGCGGACAAGGGACTGCTTTTGCAGTCCTGCTTATGCGGAATGAGTCTCTTCTGCGACTTTTACTAAGGATCCAATATCCACTTCTGCGGAACAATAACTTCTTATGCGGTTCCGCTTCTGCAGAATTTAAGTCGGTTATGCGATTCTGATAACAATCCATGTTTTCACATCTTCAGTTCCTTTCTCGCAGATGCGAGTCCGCTTCTATGGAATTTCCTCCGCATCTGCGATGTCTGAGAACTATGCCCAAACCTGCTTCTGCGATTCTAAGGCCACTTCTGCGGCTGTGGTTCCCATCAGAAGCGAAAATACCAGAAGAGAAGAAATCAGTTGTTGCAACACTTAAAAATTTCTCCGTTAACCACCCGAAATCATCCCGAGGCCCCCGGGGCCTCAACTAAAAGCACAAATAATACCTAATACTCATTCAAACTTGTACCAATCCTTAAACCACCTAAAAGAACGCTGGAAACTCGAATTAAACAAGGATTTGAGCCTAAGAACTTCAAATTTTATCAAAATACACATTCGATCAAAACCCTAACCAAAACACGTCCGAATGACCTAAAATTTTGCAAACACATCCCAAATGACATGATAGAGCTACTGCAACTTCCGAAATTCCAATCCAACCCTTGGATCAAAAACTCACTATCGGACCGGAAACTTCAAAATTCAAACTTCGGTATTTCAAGCTTAAATGAGCTACGGACTTCCAAAATACATTCCGAACACGCTCCCTACCCCGAAATCGCCTAACGGATCTAACAGAACCATCATATTTTCATTACGAGTTCATCTTCACATGGTTCCGACTAAAAACCATTTTTCAACACTTAAGCTCTCATTTAGGGACTAAGTGTCCCAAAACTCTATGAAACCCACCAAACGTCCCGGCAAACCAAAATAGCAGAATTGACTTAAGGGAAGCAATTAATATGGGATCGGGGCGTTAATTCTTAAGACGACCGTCCAGGTCGTCACACAAAGAATCTAAAATATTCCTCTCAATCGTGTCTTTATGACTTGAAACACTCGTCAGTCATCCCTGAATGTGAAATGGTGCGAACCCTCTATAAATACTTTCCTCCTTTGT
The DNA here is from genome assembly GCA_026770625.1 of Nicotiana glauca. Lineage (NCBI taxonomy): Eukaryota > Viridiplantae > Streptophyta > Magnoliopsida > Solanales > Solanaceae > Nicotiana > Nicotiana glauca. The sequence continues at coordinate 45,044 of MU783338.1, forward strand.
TCATTTTTTACCTTTTGACTAAGCTTCTACCTTCGAGTCTTCAGGTTATTACTACCCTTCTTCATAATCGAATATTTTTACCTTCGTTATTCAAGATTTCTCAGTAAGTTGCTAGTTTTTACCAATTTTCTACCTAAATCAGCGCATTTGGCCTTCATCTTTCAGCCTCTTCTCAAATGTTTCAAGCCTTTTCCATATCACAATGGCCAAGACTTCCAAATTTCTTCCCCTACAAAGTCACTTCTTCTTCACAACTGACTGTCAAAATCGATGAGACCATTCCCGATGTGGTCATCCTCGAGAGGTCCATTGCTGATACAGCTACTGACAAACTGGCTCTCGAGCCTCCTTTGGAAATGTTTGTCCCAGGGGTGTTCGGTTTCTGATAATTTAAATGTTGAAAATCCCTCGTAGGTGCAGGTAGGGGGTGAGGAGGTATCAAGATATATATGTTCAATCATTAGAGATGTCCTCCCCAAGGTTTGAAAGGACTGCAATTGGGCAGGCAATGACATAGTGGTCCCTAACACTGAGGAGGCCATTACTACCCATATTGAGTGATATCTAAGTGTTTACACTTATCCATTCACATTGGGTCCAGTGGACCCGGTGATTCTTAACTTCTATAAAAGGTATGAAGTATAACTAGGTCAGATCCATCCATCGTTGTGGAGGATCGTGATACTCTTTCTTTACTTTCTGAACAAGACTGAATCTCGCTGGTTCACCATATAACACCTACTCCATTTATGCATTCACTGAATCTTCTGAGGGGGACTAATAAAGCTCATATACTAGGCCAGCAAGGCCCCATTCTCGAGTATCGATAAGGATCGGGACCTAGACTAGCAGGGACATTTCGTCCGGGTGAGGACTGAAGACCCGATTTAGTCCAAGTTCATGTCATTCCTAGAGAAGTTAAATGCATCTCGTAAGTACATCTTCCTATTAAACGTTAATTTCATGTTTATCTCCTATTTCCTTACAGGTACTCATGGTGGTGCAGCTGCTGCTCGAGTCCCAAACACTATCCCTCAGCTCAAGGAGTGGATCGAGGGCATTTGCACATAGAAGCCTTATTTTGTGCGCTCATAGCACAAACTCTCGAAGGAACACTAGAAAGCCCATTCTCATGGTAAGACCCATCCTCGAATAGGTAAATCTTACTCTCCTATTCGTATAGTACTCACCTTCTTTTCTTCACTGTTCCTTTTGTAGGTTTGCCTAAGAACGTTGAACTTAGGCCTTCAGTAAGGGACGATGATATGCCCGTTGATCCCTACCCTTTGGGACAGCTCAGGCCTATAGCAGGAGAGAAGAAGAAAAGGAAGTGTTAGAAACTATGCGTCCACCAGACTGTATAGAGAACCGAGTTCTCTATGAGTTTCTACTGAAGATACTAATGACCCGAACTGTATAGCGATCTGGTCCTATATCAGTTCCCACATTGGTAACTACTGAACCAGTATGTAAATGAGACACAGAATAAGTTCCCACTGTGAAGAGAACCAGATTCCCTATAAGTTTCCACTATAAGCAAAAGACTGTAAAATCAACCAGTAAAGGGAACCAAGTTTTGTAAATGTTCTCACAGTAGCTCGGCAGTAAGTAAAGAACATAAAGGATTTTTACGTGGAAAAAGCCCAACTCAAGGGGACAAAAACCACGACCTACACTTGTAGTCTTTCGACTTCACTAACTTGTAAACCCCTATTACAAGCCACTTTACAATAACCCTATTGAAGAGATTTCAACTAACTTGTGATGCTCTCATCACAACCCACTCTATAACTATCCTAGTTACAAATAATTTGACTAACTTGTGGTGCTCTCACCACAAGCCACTTTGTCAATCCACAGAAACAAAGGATTTGCACTCTAACTTGTAATAACACTATTATAAGCCACTTTGTAACTCTCTAGTTACAAAGACTTTACAACTTGACTAACTCTAGCCAAGACACAAACTTGGAGGATTTGTGATTTTAGGTTTCCTAAAAACAGCTTCTAAGAAAGATGGATAGGAGTTACAATCAAGAACAAATAACAAAGACTCAACAACCTAAGGACTTAAGATATCTTCAATCTTAGATGAGGTCCTTGAGGTTGAAGCAGCTTTGTTTTTTAGAGAGGTTGTTCTTGCACTTGAGAGAGTATTTTCGCTTTTGATTTTGCAAGTCTTGGAGAGGGAGGCCTTGTGTCTTGCACCGGGTGTATATTAAAAAATACATCACCTTAGTGATGTCAATTCACAATGGTGATGTCCAATCTTGGTTAGTACATGCCCCTTCTCAATGGGAAATGACTGCTGCGTTATTTATAGAACTGTTGTGTGTACAGTTTTAGGCAGTCACTTTCTGCAGTTGCTTTCCAGCTATACTGTTGACTTTTCTTCTGTCAGGGGAACACCAAGGTATCAGGTCCCTAATCTAGTTCCTGTGATTCTAAAGGCATACTGCCCAGATTATCTTGAGTCGATCAACTTAAATGATTATGATAGGCATACTTTAGGTCCTTCATCTGGTTCTCTCATGAAGTAAGGTTTTTTACCTTCCTTGATTGTGTTTACGCATTTGTGACATTACTTACAATGATGCAAGTAAGGTAGGTAAAGATCCTTCCACAGAAAGTTGACTGTTGTGTTGTTCCTGTGCAATAGCGTGTGCAGGCAGCAACTTTTCTGCTGGAGAGTTGACTTCATACAGTCTCCTCGGGAACTGGTAGGGACCTGTTGTCTTAGTTGGCCTTTCCACTCTTCCTCACTTTAGTCATTGCTATCAGCTTTGAGTACCAGATTTTTTTCTTTCTTTGGTTCTCTTCTTTCACTATCTATCTTCCTCTTCATCTCATAGGTCTTCAGATTTCCAACCAGCTCTTCTATGGTTAGCTCCTGCAAGTCTCCTTGCTTTCCCAAGGGCTGGATCCCAACCTGGAACTTTGTGATCTCAAGGTCTTGTAAATGTGCAACAGGTTCCTTATCTGGTTCTGGATGGTAAGTTTGTTAGATCATCAACACATAAAGTAAAGTACTTGTGCCCAAGTTACTTGTAACCTATCACTTTCCCCCTTTTTGATGACGACAAACTTAGAATTGATATTCCCCTGAGAACCAAATCTTCATATGGTTCCCCCTACGAATAAGCCATACATCAAAACCGAACCGAAGGAGCCGATCACAAGTGGTTCCTCAAGACTGTTTGGCAAATCATCAAAACTCAAGGTTCCATAACTTATCAATTTCCCCCTTTTTGATGATGACAAACCCAGAAATAATATTCCTCTTGAGAACTAGATTCCTCACATATTTTATGTGGATCAGACCTATAATCAACATTTTATAAGCAATATTCCCCCTACGAAGCAGAGCTATTTCTTGAGAACCAGAGAACCAGATTCTGCATATGTTTCCCTGCATTATCGGCAACGTTCCCCCTGCAAAGCAGATCCATCTTTCATGCATGTTGACACTTATATAACTTCCCCTTTTTGGAATCATCGAAAAGAATAACAGAAGAAGTACCACCAAAAAGAAGTTCACCAACATTAACTCAGGCCACTTGGGCAACATTGCATAAACAATAACAAGAACAAAAAGTGAATGTTAGTGCACATCATAGAGTGATTGCCCATAGTGAAGTAATGATAATAAAAGCACAATAACTTTAATCAATACATAATATGACAATTTAAACAACTGAAGTACCAATGTCATCAAATATAGGGATCAGAAAAGGATAAGAATTCAAGGGAATTTAGAAAGAGTGAAAGACATAGATCACTGGGCAGGAGGAAAAGTAAGGGGATAAGGCTTTGATGAGCTTGTCCATGTGTTCATTTACTCTCCTTTTGTCAATGATCATCTGCTCCCTCAGTTCCTCCACTTGTTTCCTTAATCTTTCATTCTCACCCTTCAACTTAGCATTCTAATCTGCCAGGGGTCCTCGAGGACCAGGTTCTCAACTTGTCTGAGTAGTTTGAACCATCAATTAGATTACCAAGAATCTCTCCAAACTTTGTCTCATTAATAACAAACTCAGTCCCATGCATATACAGCATCATAGTATCACATAAAACATAGAATGTTTTTACTTCTTCTTTAGAAACATTGGGACTTGGAGGAACAAAGATGTGAGTCTATTTTTAGAACTCAATAATGTCAAGAAGTTCCTCCATTTTTCCAGCAATATCAGAGTTAGCACTCTGCCTTACAACACTATTTAAGACTTCAAAGTCTTCTCCATCCAAACCTAATTGATCAACCTTTTGCTTCAGTAAGGAACTAGGTTTTTTACTTACACTACCATTTCTATCCCTGAGCAGTCAAGTCTCCCTCTTCTTCTTCTCAATCTGTTTACACTAATCATCTGCTGCATCTTTCTTAGCCAACCCCTCCCCCCCCCCCCTTTTTTTGTTTTTTTAATTATTTCTCACATGAAAAGATTTCATTTCATTCTGTCTTCCATAATCATATTAGCAGCTCAAACCACTTCACCATCAATCAGTCTACTTTTTATCAATCCTTTTTACTGATCAAAAGCTCATTTATACACAGAACTTAAGGAGAAAAAGATCATCATTAAAATTAACTTCATGAGAAGGACTTGAGAGATCAGGTCCCTTATTTAGTCCTCACATTTACCAATTTCTCTATCCTTCAAGGCTTCCACAAATCTAGCAACAACTTCAGCCTCACACTGTAGGATGTTAGATCTGCCATGTTCCCTTTCGGTAAAACTTCTATCAAAATCTACCAAAGAATTCTCGGCATTTTAATTCTGATGGAGTTAGGTTTTTGGAAAGTTAGAGAATTGGGCTTACATCAGTTCTAGCATATTTGGAAAGAAGGATTATTCTGAGACAAGGTTGATTTTTGGCTTTGAAGAAAAGAATCGGCTTTATTTGGGTATAAGATAGAAAAGTGCCTTTTTGGGGCCATGGATCAGTTTAGAAAAGGTAAAAATTTTGGACTTCAAAAGTTAGGAGGAGAGGCAAGAGAAAGGCAGAAACAAATTGATGACATGACACATCAGCAGCTTAAAAAGGCATATAAGTATTGAAGAGACTACTAACTAGAGTCACAGGAACCGGGTTCCGTGACTGTTTTTGAAAAGTTTGAGCAAAGACTCTTAGAAGTGCAATGTCATTCTTACTTGTTTTTGTCCAGAGACTGGCATTGTATACCTGTAACAGTATAAATTTGAGTTAGATGTCACCGGAAAAAATTTTTAGCATTGTACCTTTCCTTCTTAACATAGCCAATCATTGAGGGACCAGGTCCTTAGTTGAGATTGATCATCCCCAACTATAGACAATTTCTTTTAAAATGTTCCCTGCTCAGCACCTTGGTGAAGATGTCTACTATCTAATCCTTCATCTTCTAGAGCTTCATACAAATCAGAAACTTTTCAACAACATCCTTGAGAAAATGGTGTCTGACATCAATATGCTTGGTTATTTTGTGTTGAACCGGATTCAAGCTGTAAATACACCAATGTCTTCAAGATGTTGCTTGATCTATACTATTTAAGCCCAACAAGAAGCAACAACCATGTATTCAGCTTCAGCAGTAGGAAGATCCACACGGTTTGTTTCTTTGTACCCCATGGATCTAGCATTATCCTAGAAGATGTGTCGCTCCAGATGTGCAATTTCTATCCACCAAATAGCCTGTATAATCAGCGTCAGCATAACCAATCAAGTCAGAGTTATCAACCGAGGGATAGTAGAGAACCAAGTACTGCATCTCTTTGCGATATCTTAGGATTCTCTTGAATGAGATTCCTTGTACAGCATCCACAACATTGTTTTAAGCTTCAGATATTGTGATTGAAGGACCATGTTCCTCTATGTCGGCTCGAGTCTCATCTTCAGTTTTCTTTCCTCATTTACTTGGCATCCTCATAGGTCCACATAGATCCATATGGAGGAGATCAAGTGGCCTTGAGATGCTAACTTCCTTTTTGGTCTTGAAAGAGGATCTGACTTGCTTTCCTCTTACACATGCATCACGCGCCCTGTGATCCTTGAATCTTGACTTAAGCAGACCACAAACAAGATCCTTCTTGACTCATTTATTCAGCAACATGAAACTTACATGACCCAGCCTTCTATGGTATAGCTTAGCATTATCATTAACAGCACTCAGACAGCTAAGATCCCCTTCACAAAGTACGTATTTTTCACTAGAGTGGGGAAGAGACTTCCCGATCCTTCCAATTCCAAGAATGTATCCCTTCTTGCCATTTTCAATGGATACACTCCCTCCTTGTAGGGCCTTCAGTGAAAGGAAATAATTTGTTCTTCTACTTATAAGCTTCGAGCAGTTGCTATCCATGTGTCACTATTGACTGCTTCCTTTCATTGTTCCCTGCACACTTAAGTCAATGATTAGACTCAGGAACCCAAGCCAGCTTGGGTCCCTTATAATGATAGAACGGGCAGATCAAACTTCTTTTTTCCCATTCAGGCAACACATATCTTCTTTTCAGGGAACCGGGTTCCTCATCAGTATGCCTCTTTTCAACAAAAACTCTATTTTTCTATAAATACTAAATTTTAACTTTACAAGAGTCCTTGAAATGACCAGTTAGACCCCAGTGAGTGCACAACCTATTATCAGCCATAGTTACACACTTCCCATGGTGATTATAGGAGGTTTTAGTCTTTGGGCACCCGAAGCCTTGCCTGTTTCCACCATTACTCATTTATATAGACGTTATCACATCAGAGGACCGGGTCCATTTTAGTGACTTATCAAGATCATTTTTAAATCTTTTTAAATCCTCCTAAAAGTTTGTATTCTTTTTAAGCTTAGCAACAAGACTTGTCTCAGTTTTCTTAAGCTCACTCTCAAGATCAAGTTGAGCCTTTCTAACTACTTCCTCTCCCTCAGTGTTGTCCATCCATTTTTATATTTGTTTTTTCAACAAGTTGTGTTCTCTAGTTACCTCTTCCACTTGTTTCCTTAAATCTACAATGAAAATTACTATATTATCCCTTTTTGCTCAATAGCAGCAATTTTCTCTACTAGAGTATTCTTTTCTTTGCTAAGGGTCTCTATGGTTTCCTTCAAGCCATCAACCACTATCATCAATTCATCTTTAGACTGTTCAGCATCTCCTAGCTCTATTATAGGAACATGTGGAGGTCGAATATTAGGGTTATTGGCTAGGAGGTAGCTGAGTTTTGCCTTATGCCATAACTTTGGGAGACTAGTTTGGTAGGGATACTATTTTTCTTTTGCTTTGTATCATACCTTTATTTTCATGTTGTTCCTATTTTTCATATATATATATATATATATATATATATATAATATTTCTGTGGTATTACTAATATTGTCTTCCTTTCTCTTTTTGTCTTCTTAAGCCGAGGGTCTTTTGGAAACAACCTCTCTACTCCTTCGGGGTAGGGGTAAGGTCTGCATACACACTACCCTCCCCAGACCCCACTAGTGGGATTTCACTGGGTCGTTGTTGTTGTTGTTGTTGTTGTATCAATTAGAACATTTGCTAATGATATCAATTTTTTCGAAGAGTAAGACTTCAGATTTCTCTAAACATCCCTAAAGGTTACCTCATCGTTGTCGTCCTCTTCATCCTCATCGGACTGAGCTATCAATGCAAACAATGAATCAAATTCCTTTGCTTCATTTTTCACTGCCATCACGGAGCTGCTTTCTGAATCTGGTTCCTCTTCTGGTCACTAGAGGAGTCTCCCTATATAGCAAGAGCTTGCTTCACAACATTTTCAGCTCCATTTTTTCGGCTGAATCGTTTGTTAGGAACCAGGTTCTTTTTTGCTACTTTGTCGGAGTTATGTTTGTGATGCTCTTGTTTCAGAAATGGGCAGTGTTTGATGAAGTGACCAGGCTTTCCACACTTATGACGGCAATCATTTCCATTAGAACTTCCTTTCCTTGGGATCCCACCATTTTTGCGAACCATCTTCTGAATTCTTTGCTGTCTATTGGTTGATTGAGTTTCCTCAAGGTTTGGTGAAGCAATAGTGTAAATCCTTTCTAGGTGTTAACCCTTTAGAAAGAACCTGCTCTGATACCAATTGTTAGAAACTATGCATCCACCAGACAGTATAGAGAATCGGGTTCTTTATAAGTTTCCACTAAAGATATTAATGACCCAAACTGTATAGCAATCTGGGCCTATATCAGTTCCCACAGTGGTAACTACTGAACCAGTATGTAAATGAGACATAGAATAAGTTCCCACTGTGTAGATAACCAAATTCCCTATAAGTTCCTACTGTAATAACAGACTGTAAAATCAACCAGTATAGGGAATCAAGTTCTCTAAATATTCTCACACTAGCTCGGCAGTAAGTAAACAACACAGAGGATTTTTACATGAAAAAATCCCAACTCAAGGGGATAAAAGCCACGACCTACACTTGTAGGCTTTCAACTTCACTAACTTGTAAACCCCTATTACAAGCCACTTTACAGTAACCCCATTGCAAAGACTTCAACTAACTTGTGATGCTCTCATCACAAGCCACTCTATAACTATCCTAGTTACAAAGAATTTGACTAACTTGTGGTGCTCTCACCACAAATAACTTTGTCAATCTACATTAACAAAGTATTTTCACTTTAACTTGTAACAACACTATTACAAGCCACTTTGTAACTCTCTAGTTACAAAGACTTTACAACTTGACTAACTCTGGCCAAGACACAAACTTGGAGGGTTTGTGATATTGGGTTTCCTAAAAATAGCTTCTAAGAAAGCTAGAGAGGAGTTATAATAAATAACAAATAACAAAGACTCAACAACCTAAGGACTTAAGATATCTTCGATCTTGGATCAGGTCCTTGAGGTTGAAGCAGGTTTGTTCTAGAGAGAGGTTGTTCTTGCATTTGAGAGAGTATTTCTGTTTCTGATTTTGCAAGTCTTGGAGAGGGAGGCCTTGTGTCTTTCACCAGGTTTATATTACAAAATACATCACCTTAGTGATGTCAAGTCATAATGGTGATGTCAAATCTTGGTTAGTATATGCCCCTTCTCAATGGGAAGTGACTGTTGCACTATCTACAAAACTATTGCGTGTATAGTTGCAGGCACTCACTTTCTGCAGTTGTTTTTCAGCTGTACTATTGACTTTTCTTCTGTCAGGGGAACACCAAGGTATCAGGTCCCTAATCTAGTTCCTGTGATTCTGAAGGCACATTACCCAGATTATCTTGAGTCGATCAACTTGAATGATTATACCAGGTATGCTTCAGGTCCTTTATCTAGTTCTCTCATGAAGTAAGGTATTTTACCTTCCTTGATTATGTTTATGCATGTGTGACATTACTGCAATGATGTAAGCAAGGTAGATAAAGAGCCTTCCACAGAACGTTGACTGCTGTGCTATTCCTGTGTAGTAGTGTGTGCAGGCAGTAACTTTGTTGGAGAGTTGACTTCATCGAGTCTCCTCAGGAATTGGTAGGGACTGTTATCTCAGCTGTTCCTTCCACTCTTCCTCAATTGAGTAATTTTTGTCATCTTTGAGTACCAGATTCTTTTCTTTCTTTGGTTCTCTTCTTTCACTGTCTATCTTCCTCTTCATTTCGTAGTTCTTCAGATTTCCAACCAGCTCTTCTATGGTCATCCCCTACAAGTCTCCTTACTTTCCCAAGGGCAAGATCCCAACTTGAAACTTTGTGATCTCAAGGTCTTGTAAATGTGCAATAGGTTCTTTATCTGGGTCTGGATGGTAAGTTTGTTAGATCATCAAAATACAAAGTAAAGTACTTGTGCCCAAGGTACTTGTAACCTATCAATTACCCCCTTTTTGATGACGGCAAACTTAAGAATTGATATTCATCCTAAGAACCAAATCTCCATATGGTTCCCCCTACGAATAAGCCATATTCTCCAAGAAAATCGAATCGAAGGAGCCAATTACAACTGGTTCCTCAAGACTGTTTGGCAAATTATCAAAACTCAAGGTTCCATAACTTATCAGGAAGGCTCATGTGTGATGCGAGTGATCTTGCTATTGGGGCAGTACTGGGCCAAAGGAAGAACAAAGTATTTTATTCCATATACTATGCAAGTAAAACTCTTAATGATGCACNTTTATCAAGGTTGGAGAATCATGATCATGTGGAAGACGGTGACCAAATTAAAGAGGTGTTTCCAGATGAGCAACTCTTTTCCATAATCCAAGACCCTTCCCCATGGTACGCAGACTATGTGAATTACCTTGTAAGTGGGATCCTTCCCCCTGAAATGAAATCTGAAGCAAGAAAGAGGTTTCTACATGATGTGAATTTCTACTACTGGGATGAACCCTATTTGTACAAGCAATGTGTTGATCAGTTGATGAGGAGATGCATTCCTGAAAATGAGGTAGAACACCATGCGTTTGTAAAGAAGTGTGATCAATGCCAAAGAACTGGAACAATCACCAGAAGGCATGAGATGCCTTTAAATAACATTCTAGGAGTTGAGCTTTTTGATGTATGGGGGATAGATTTTATGGGGCCATTTCCACCATCCAGAGGGAGCAATTACATTCTGTTAGCTGTTGATT
>MU783349.1:6784-64828 GCA_026770625.1 Nicotiana glauca
TTCTGCGGTTTCGAAAGTTTATGAAAAATATGGGTTCGGAAGGTTGATGGTTTGAAAGTTTATAGCTTCATGTTTATTATATCTAAATTATTTATGAATACTCTTGAGAAGTCTTTTTCCTTAATTTGCATACCAAACACCGAAAAATGAATAAGATTATTACTTGTTTTCCAAGAAAATATTTTTTTGGAAAACATTTTTCATGAAAAATATTTTCCGTTATACCAAACACACCCTTAGTGGTGGAGTCGAAAATTTATATAAGGGAAATTCAAGAAAATACTATAGAATGCATACTTGGTATTCAATCTTGTGAGTATTCATGACCAAAGCAACTTTTAAACCTCTTTGCCATTACACTTGAATTTTCGTTTATGTCAATGAGATTCAGCGGTTTGTATATAAATAACAAATTTTACGTTTTGTACGATTTTTTACCAATGGGAATTCAATTACTACTGGCTCCAGCTTTCAATCAAGATATATTCAACAAATTTGATTTCTACATATTTGTCTAAAGATTGTTGTATATCGTTATCTCGTAGTTGTATATGCTAGACCTTTGATACTTTACATTTGAAAACGTTCCTCCGCTTCCCCACGCCCATTTTTTTCCTGAGAATATGCAAGCTGATCCTGATAATTAAGGAATTAAAGATAGAAAGGGACATAAACATTAGATCAAAATCCCAGTCCTTATCATGCTCTATATATAACCAAAAGCAGGCAAAACCTAGTGGTCAACCCAATACTTATGCTTCATAGAATATACTGCAGTCTGCAGAATACCGAATATAGCACTTGCATAGCGATGGGAACTGGCTTCCTGGTTTTCCTCAGCTGCATAAAACAATACATACTGGCTGATGATTAGCTAAGTCAAATTAGAGGTGTTCAAACCGTACCGGAAAAAGCAGCAAAAAACCGAAAAGTCAAACCAAATCGATTAGATTAAATAACTATCATTTGTTACTAAATATATATTCACTTATTAAAACTTTATCTATTAATTTAACAAAGTGAGATTGAAATAATATTCATGTAACAAAATTCCAAAAAAAACTGACAAAATCAAACCAATCCAAACCGACATACTCCTTCCGTTCCATTTTATGTGAACCTATTTGACTGGGCACAGAGTTTATGAAAAAATGAAGACTTTTGGAATTGCTAATTCTAAACAAGTCAGAAAGGGATCCAGAGTATTTGTATGATTATAAAAGTTTCTCATTAAGGGTAGAATTGTAAGTTTAAGTTAAATTCTTACCAAATTTAGAAATGGGTCATGAACGGACCAAAAAGGAAATACGTTTACATAAACTGGAACAGAGGGAGTAGTTGGTTTAGATTGGCTTGATTTTGATAAACACCGAACCAACTCAATCCATGTACACCCCTAAGTCAAATTCATAAAGGGGAATAAAACTATTAAAACTGAATAATCCTCAGACTTGGACAAAAAGAGAAATGAAGTGGCATAGTCAAATCTTTTTGTTGATAACCTTGGACTAATCCATTGAATATTGATAAATACGTAATTGATCGAATACTGCTTGAAAACAGCTTGTACGTACTGAATCATCGTTTACCATTAAATAAGGTTTAATATATTATTTTATCTTAGGTATATCCGAGCAAATATTCCTCTCGGACGTTACTAACAACATGCATGTTTAAATTAGATATGTGAAACATATAAATAGAGGCAGTATGCATGAAAACAAGAAAAGAGGAAATTAAGATGGCTCAAGTTAGAGAAGCCATTGATAATCGGAAAGAAAAAGCCGAGGACGAAGAGCAGACGATTAAGAAAGCTACATCAGAGACTATGCCATTTCACAAACTACTGAGTGAAGCAGATGCACTTGACTGGACATTAATGGCTTTGGGAACATTGGGTTCCATTGTCCATGGACTTGCCCAGCCTGTTGGCTATTTTCTTCTAGGCAAAGCCCTTGATGCATTTGGAAATAATATTGATGATACTGCAGCTATGGTTAGAGCCCTCAAAAAGGTATGCCGCATATTTTCGGATAATATTACGTTGAAGTTGAAAAAGAAAATTTAAAGTTGAAGTTTAATAAAAGGTAGTACTGTAACATATATATAGTTGTACTCGCACATTATTTCACATAAAAAATGAAGATTTATGAGTAAAAAGCATCACTACTAGTTTCTCCATATTGAAGTTTAGCATTTGCAAATTGAAACATCATTTATGGCCACATAGAAAATTCACTATTTTATTCACTAGGTGAAGGATCTTATTGAGCTGTTTTTCTCACAATTATTCCAGGTCGTTCCTTATGTATGGTATATGGCCTTTGCAACATTTCCGGCTGGAGTTCTGGGTAACGACGTTACTAATATCATATATACTAGTAATTCTTTTCTTAAAATTAACGTTCTACTATATACTAAAGTTTCAATAAGCAAGACACAACATTAATGTTGACTCTGTCTCGCAAAGATTATGATAACAGCAGTTTAGAAAATGTCAAGTTGAAAATTAGTTGCAACCTACAAAATCAAGCAACAACATTTTACTGTGAATGAAACAGTAGAATGATTTTGGAGTTAAAAAGTGCTAATTAATGTGGGATATGCAGAGATAGGATGCTGGATGTACGCGAGTCAAAGACAAGTAGCAAGCTTGAGACTAAAATTTCTAAGTGCAGTCCTAAGACAGGATATTGGGGCTTTTGATACAGATATAACTAGTGGCAAAGTACTTACTGGCATAAGCAACCACATGTCACTCATACAGGACACCATAGGAGAGAAGGTAAAAGAGCTCATGTTCCAACATTATTCTTGGCTTCCATTAGCAATCTATGATATGCTGCTTTATTTTAATCTTAAGGTGCCATGAACGCAAAGCACGTCAAACGTGCTTCTCCACTTAAATATGACCCAGTGGCCGTTTGAGCTGACCAGGCCAGTAGGGGGCAGTTGAGCCTGGTTAAATTTCTGAAGGAAGGAGCTTTATCCAATCTAGGCCAGTCCAGGCCATGGGGTTGGACACCAGAACCCGGCTGGTCCAGTTGAGAAGGTCGCCCGGTGCAGGTCCGTTTAAGGACACGGACCAGCCAAGGAAATTGATCCAGTCCAGGCACTTAAGTGATCAATGAAGTTAAGATCCGTAGGATGAAGGGAACTTGATGATTGAATCAGTAATGCAACAGCTCAATAAGCTATAAGAAGAAGAAGAAGAAGAGCTACTTGAGTAGATTTTAGAATTGCTTCCTCAGAGTTGAACCGGTTGCCTGTTGCACGAAATTGAGTTCAAAGACGGTCCATAACAGTTGGAAAGATTTAGTTAACAATATTTACCTTATGAAATCTTAGACATCAAGAAGTCTCACAAATCTATAACTTATTTATAATCTAATATTAGCACTTACCTTGGTATCATCCATTTAAACCTAACAATTTTTCTTTTTCCATGACAGTTGGGACATTTTCTATCATGCATTGCAACTTTCGGTTCTGGAGTCTTGATTGCATTCATATCGTGCTGGGAAGTGTCACTCCTATCCTTACTAGTTATCCCACTAATTATGTTAACTGGCGCCAGTTATACAAAGAGAATGAGTGTGATTTCGAATAAAAAAATGGCATACCTGTCAGAGGCCACATCAATGGTAGAACAGGTGACAAGTTATAGCAATTTCTTCGGTGATAATCTCATATTATAAAGCATAGGCCAATGAGCCAAGCTTATTTTACAATATCAGATGACAATTTATTCATACTGCATATCTGATGCTATATGACAGACGATCTCCCAGATCAGAACTGTATTTGCTTTTGTTGGAGAGAATCTATCAATCAAATCGTTCTCAGACTGCACAGAAAGACAAATGAGCATAAGCAAGAAAGAAGCATTTATTAAAGGTCTTGGGACAGGCATGTTCCAAACTATAACTTTCAGTTCGTGGGCTCTTATAGTGTGGGTGGGAGCTGTTGTAGTAGCAGCCAGAAGATCCAGTGGAGGAGATGTCATAGCTGCAGTTATGAGCATCCTGTTTGGAGCAATGTAAGAGCCAAAACTTCATATTCTATATACAGACACTTCGTATCACGTAAATGAAAAACCAAGTACCTTAGAAACAGCAACTAGACGAGTTTTTCTTTCTCAAATTTCAGATCACTTACGTATGCTGCACCAGATATACAAATCTTCAATCAAGCAAAAGCAGCCGGAAGAGAAGTTTTCCAGATGATCGACAGAAAACCCACAATAAATGCTGACTCCGGAAGGATTACATTTGAAGTAATCGATGGCAATATCAAGATACAGGATGTACACTTTGCTTACCCATCACGGAAGGAGAAGTTGGTTCTTCAAGGGTTTTCTTTGACAATTCCAGCGGGAAAAGTAGTGGCACTTGTTGGAAGTAGTGGGTGCGGTAAAAGCACCATCATGTCACTACTAATGAGATTTTACGATCCCATGAGAGGTTGGTCATACATTCACTATTAATTACAAATCTCAGATGCTGAATTTGCAAGAGTATCTGACAAAAGAAAGTTTCACATGTAAATGTCTAAAAGCTTCATAATGTTCATACTGCATCAATCAAATACATTAGCTGAATCACACAAAATCCAAAAACTCACTGTGTATATAAACCATCAGGTAATATTCTCCTTGACAACCACAACATCAAGGATCTTGATTTAAAGTTTCTTAGAAGAAACATAGGAGTAGTTTCCCAGGAGCCATCACTATTCGCTGGCAGCATCAAAGATAACATTAAGATGGGAAACATCAACGCAGATGATCAACAGATTGAGAGAGCTGCCCTCTTGGCAAAAGCACATGCTTTCATATCCCAGTTAACGGATCAATATCTAACAGAGGTCAGACCACTAGCACTCAGATAATGATAACTGTTTCATTAGGCTGATTCTAGAATAAAAGAAATATAGCCATCTAGACAGTTTGTGGTATTGAGTTCTGCCTATTTTCAATTAAATGAATGATTAAATTTCCTATTTGGTCATGGAGTAATGGAAAAATCATGCTGGAAGGAACAGGAAAATCAATATAATAATAAAAAAAATGTTTCTACAATTCATAAGGTCAATTAGAGATGTTGCTAAAGGAAGGAAAAAGAGAAAGATGAGGAGAAGGATATTCATAAATAGAACAAGTTAGCTACCACATGAATTTAGGAAAGCAATATATCCTCTAATGATAGTTCATACATGAAAAGAGTTTTCTAGCTTCATCAAAAAAGACCGTCCACCACACCTGTCTACAATTACTTGAACAAGCTAGTTCATAACGTAGTAGATTCCTAAAGAATCAAAGTTGAGGAGAAACATCTGAGAGTGTCTCCTGAATCCAACATTTCAGTTAGAAACATCTAAGGGCCCAAATGAAACAGAATAAAAATATAAATGCATTTCGAGAAATAAAACAACAAGAAGTACCAAAAGCTAATGTTCGCATCCTGATGAAATTCTTAGGCGTCGACTTCTCATTCTAAAACTAAAGATATTAGCATTATTTTTTGCATCAGCATAGCTCGAACTCTCATCTGCAGAGAATCCTTAATTAGCTGGGATAATCAGAAGCTGATTAGACCTTTATGAACTCTAAAAAAACAAGATTCAATTAAAAAAGAACTGATACGCATAGCTTGCCAACCAAAGCCAGATCATGATAAGTTTTGCTCCTCCTCATGATCAGGGAAAAAAAAAGAGTTTCTGCATCTCCACTTCAGAAACAAAAAGGGCACCCAAAGGCATGTCTCGGGCTTGAGAACGCCTGGAGGAAAAAGGTGTGCACCAAGCAAGTCTTACTGCCGTTACCCAAACCACGACAAATGACTTCCCTGTTAGATTCCTTTTGAGACATTGACAATAAGGGATTGCTAAAATAGAAGGATGAGAACATACAGCTTTCCTACAGTAGACATACAATTCAAATGAACCAATATAATTCCATGAACACCAATTTCAGTTGTAGTATAGCATTTTGCTCGAGAGAGCACTTTTTAAGATCACCTGAAAGCTGAAAGTGCTGTTTCCTTATTCAATTTTCCTGTATGGCACAGTAGGACAATGAAAGAAAGAAGGCGAATAAGAACAGCTGGTTACCACATACAACCCCATATTAGAAGTACTCTCTGGCATAAGATGAAACCATTTGATAATCAAAGATGGTTACTCGCTTAAGAAAATCCCTAAAGTAATAACTTGAAATCTAACGGCGGAATATGATTAACGCTAAAAATTTACTAATTACTACTATAGGACATTTGAGAGCCAAATGCCCTAAATTGAGGATTCCAAATTCTAGTCAGTATCTGAAGAAATAGTTCATGCTCCTCTGTCATCCTCCCAGAATGATAATCAAAAGGAAAGTAGCTTTAAAGCATGACTTCAAAGTGAATTCTAAACTAGGCATTGATTCTTGTATTAGCACAGCTTCCATGAAAAAACTGATGCATACTAAATTAGCTTTCCTGTAATGTTCTCTCCTAGGTAGGGCAAAGTGGTCGGCAACTATCAGGTGGACAGAAACAAAGAATTGCAATAGCAAGATCAATCTTAAAGAATCCTCCAATTCTTTTGCTTGATGAAGCCACCAGTGCACTTGACACAGAGTCGGAGAAGCAAGTTCAAGAAGCACTTGAAACAGCAGCGCAAGGCAGAACAGTCATCTTAATTGCGCACAGAATGTCAACTATTGTTAATGCAGATATGATAGCTATTGTTGAGAACGGGAAAGTAGTGGAGACAGGAACACATCATAACCTATTAGATACGAGCACATTCTACAATAGCTTATTTAGCATGCAGCACATCAGTGAAGAATGTCAAACCAGGTCAGATTATACTCCACTTCATATTCATCGTTACAATTTCTTTTTCCTTTTTCTGGATAAAATAAGGTAATTTTATTAAGGCAAGTACCAAGGAGGTACTGTCAACAAACAACAACAAATACATATTCATCGTTACAAATTAAACTGGTTGAACTTAAATGAAATGCATTTAATTGACAGGTCGGAGGTTACAAAAAAGAAAACTCTTCCCATCAAAGGGGATTCATCTCAGGACGATGAGCAACCTGATGAGCCAAGGGAAAACAAAAGAGAGGTTAAGGAACTTCCTGAGAAGGAGCAAATCCAGAAAAAAGAAAAACATATATTCTTCAGAATCTGGTTTGCCTTGACTGAGAAAGAGATCATAAAGACTATTATTGGCTCCTTAGCAGCAGCTTTTGCAGGCATCTCCAAACCTTTTTTTGGGTTCTACATCATTACAATAGGAGTGGCATATTACCATCCTGATTCAAAGGAGAAAGTAGCTCTGTATTCAGCAATATTTGCTTCAATTGGGGTGCTTTCTTTGTTTGCTAACACTTTGCAGCATTACTTATTTGGAATAGTTGGAGAAAAGGCCATGACAAATCTCAGGCGAGCTTTGTATACAGGTATCCTACTTACATAAACTCCTGGAAGATCAGATACATCAATTTCTGTTTTTGTGTTCTTCCATTTCCTCTTTTCTCCATGGCTATTTTACCTTCAGTTTTGTTCCCTATGCAGAAACTTTTTTGTTTTACCAATTTAAAAGTTGATGTTTAATGATATTTCAAAAACTATTTGCAGCCACACTACGAAATGAATTAGCTTGGTTTGAAAAGCCCGAAAACAGTATTGGATCAGTTACATCAAGGATTGTCAGTGACACATCCACAGTCAAGATCATAATATCTGACCGCATGTCTGTCATTGTTCAGTGCATTTCATCCATAGTGATTGCAACAACCGTCAGCATGATAGTTAATTGGAGAATGAGTCTGGTAGCCTGGGCTGTGATGCCATGCCACTTCATAGGTGGCCTCATTCAAGCAAAGTCAGCTAAAGGATTTTCTGGTGATGGTACTCTAGCACACTCAGAACTTGTTGCCCTAGCTTCTGAATCTGCAACTAATATAAAGACTGTTGCGTCTTTTTGCCACGAAGAGCAAATACTCGAGAAGGCCAAACTGTCTTTGAAGAGGCCACTTAGGAAAGGGAAGACAGAAAGCATCAAATTTGGAATTATCCAAGGCACCTCTCTCTGCTTATGGAACATAGCTCATGCAGTAGCCTTGTGGTACACAACAATTCTTGTCGATAGGAACCAAGCCAGCTTTGAGAATGGGATAAGGGCATACCAGATATTCTCCCTAACTGTACCCTCAATTACAGAACTATGGACACTGATACCCACAGTACTATCAGCCATAGATGTACTAAAACCTGTATTCCAAAACCTTGACCGGTGCACAGAAATTATACCAGACGCGCCAGATACTTCAGAACACGAAACCATTAAAGGAGAAATTGAATTCCTAAATGTCCTGTTTTGTTATCCTTCGAGACCAAAAGTAATAGTTCTCAACAATTTCAGTCTACAAGTTGAAGCTGGATTAAAGGTGGCACTTGTTGGGCAAAGTGGAGCTGGAAAATCTTCAATTGTGGCGTTGTTACTGAGATTCTATGATATTAACGAGGGAAAAGTTCTGATTGATGGCAAAGATATAAGATATTACAATCTTAGAAAGTTAAGGGCACAGATTGGATTGGTACAACAGGAGCCACTCCTGTTTAGCTGCTCGATTAGAGAAAATATCTGCTATGGGAGTGAAAGAGCATCAGAAGCTGAAATAGTGGAAGTCTCAAGGTCAGCAAACATACATGAGTTTATAAGTAACTTGCCTGACGGATATGACACTCTTGTGGGGGAGAAGGGTTCCCAACTTTCTGGAGGGCAAAAACAGAGAATAGCAATAGCAAGGGCCTTGCTCAAAAAGCCAAGAATAATGCTGTTGGATGAAGCAACAAGTGCCTTAGATACCGAGTCAGAAAGGGCAGTGGTGAGTGCACTGGGATCAATGAAACTACACAGTTTTGGGGGCACGAAAGTGACACAAATCACAGTGGCACACAGGCTTTCCACAGTAATAAATTCAGATACTATAATTGTTATGGACAAAGGTAAGATTGTAGAAAAAGGTAGCCACTCAAACCTGATGGCAGAAGCAGATGGTGTTTATTCAAGATTTGTTAGGCTCCAAAGTATTGGGGGAAAAATTGAAGCACACTGATAATTGCATAAAATATACCAGATATGGGTCGCCCTCAAGTAAACAATATATTTATTAGTTTTCACACTGTTGCATATGTTGAGAAATGATACACCAGATAGGGCAGGTATGGCAATATGGGATTGATAGCTGTTGAATTATTTAGTTAGATTTAGAGGCAAGTGAATTACAGCTCTTGCAATTTTATTTTGTTAAGACTTTGCTATTGCAACCAGTAAGTTAGGACTCTGGATAATTTTTTTAATTTGTTTTGTTACGATGAGCTATTGTAAGTTGCAACACGACATTTAAGAGAGTTAATGTCTATCAGTGAAACAGGTTGAATTTCCCTTAAAGTAAAGAGATTAGACACTCTCTCCAATGAGTTCCAAGGTCTGCAATTCCCTTTTAGTAAATTGCAAAATTCAGTAATCATAGGCAAGCCAAGGAATAAGAACAAGGGCCAAGACCTGTGTGTTGGGCCTGATTTTCCTGTTAATCGTCTAGTGACTCAGATCCAAAACTAGGGACCTTAACACACTTTCACCTCCCAAATCTTTTTTCTCGTTTTGTTAGATAAAAGAGCTTAGTGTCTAAAATCCAAGGTGGATATTATATGCAGAAATCATATGGTAAAACAGTTAACTTATATTTCTTATCCACAATGACTGAGTACACGGGATTGTTACATGTAGGGAAAGAGCATCCCTTTAAGATTTTTGTCTAAAATCCAAGGTGGATATTTTACATCCTTTAGATTTTAGGACTAAACTTCAACACGGACACTGTGTAGATTCTTTAGTCTTTCCATCTCTTCCCCAGAGGCAATTCCAGGATCAATAAAACACAACTGCAAGAGAAATAGTATGTTAATTGATAGCATAACACAGGACACTCAAATAAATGCCAGACGGTTGAAATGCAGTAATACCTGATATAATGGCTTCTTCAGGGTGTGGACACCTCTTTTTACTAGCTTTTGCCAACCGGCATTTTCTTTAAGATATTTTGCCAGGGATTCTGTTGGCTGAGACATGGTATAGTGGAACTTCTCGTAAGTAATCTAGAGATATTATAGATGATTTATCATAAAGGGAACATGGAAACCCCCCAGCAATTTGATATTTTGACAAAATGTATGAGTAAAAAGAACAATAAAATCAGAAGTCTTTCAGCTTTTGTCCAAACTTGGAAGGGCATTAAATAGCTTTGCAATGAACAGCATCATTTGATTTCTTCTCAACAAGAGAGAGAGGGAGGAGAAAGAAAAATATTTTGATAACTATCCCATCTCAGGCATTCCCAAATCATGTCTTAACCTTAAGTGATGAGAACTACAACACGCAAGGAAACATGATTGAAAACCTTACACAATAGCCTTTAATAAGTGTGCACATTTGCAGCACAGCTCCATTAAATGAGAGCAGCACAGTCATGAATCTCTCATATGTGCTTATCTAGACCACATAATACAATAGCAGATGTATTGATAATGTAAGAATACCCTTAACAACACATTTAATGCAAAAGTCAAAAATCCCTTGAGACTTCTTAGTTCTGGAACCAATGATACATAAGCATGTTAAACCATGAAACCAACTGCCAAAAGAGGAAGTGATGAAGCATAGCCAACTTTCTGAATCATAAAACCAACATTAGTGTAATATGCTGTTCCATCTTCAGTTCATACAATAACAACAACAAGCCCAGTGTAATCCCACAAGTGGGTTCTGGGGAGGGTAGTGTATACGCATACCTTATCCCTACTTTGAGAAGGTAGAGAGGTTGTTTCCGATAGACCCTCAGCTCAAGGAAAGATGAAAAAAGCAGTAGCACCAGGCAGTAACACCAGCAAGATAACAAGAAAATGGTTTATAACAGTAAATAAAATCATTATAATCATTCAACTAGGGAAGAGGAGACTAGGGATGTAGATGTAACATACACCTTTCAAGAATATGCCAAATACTGTCATCAGGGATGACTCAAAACTCCTTTCAAGAAGTATGGCAATACAGCCATCAGGTATGTGCTTGAAGAACAAAGCAATAACAGAGCCGTGATAAAAGACTTGCTTATCAATGCATGTGCATATACTTACATGACCTGGATCTAAGATCAATAAATTGTAATGTATCGACCCATTTCTCTGACATCTACTTTGAATCCCGACAATGGTTCTTGAATGGCCATCATGCTGGAAGTACAAGGGCCTGTTTCAATGAAGCTTATAAGCGATTCCACTACCAAAAGAGATAATGCTGATGAAACAACTCGGAAAAGCAAATTCTTGGACAAATAAGGATGATTGTGTATGTCCTAGTTAATCAAGGAAATACAGTTGTTGACTAAATTCACTTACGCTTTTTGACTGACTAGGATACCATAATTGCTTGATTTCTTGAATTTATTGTCAGAGAAGTAACTCCACACCCAATCAATGAGTGCCTGTTGGACCCTAGGCTTAGCCTTTACATCGTACGAAATTGAAACAGCTTCAGATATATCATTTTTCTTTTTGGACAAATATCTATCCATTGGTCCATAAACCTGTGGTGACATCTTACTGACATATTTCCCGACTCCATTAGAACTAGAGACTATTTCACGGCTTATAAAGTCCACTATTCTGGCCCGAACCCCAAACGAACGGAAGAGTGTAGCACATTCTGTTGTTCCAATCCAATTTCTTTTGCCATAAATTGCTTGATCAAAGTCTTCTGAGCCCTGTTTATCAAAGCCTCTTTGCCAAGCAATTTCAAGCCATCTTTGGAGTGAAGGGATGTCAGGTACAAACCCAGAACCTCCATACAACACCTCCCTTGCTTCTTGATGTTGCTTAAGCAAGTGAGAACTAAGCATCTGGATATTACGCCACCCACAACCCCACCCAAAATCCTCTGAAGGGCTGCTTTGAAAATGATCAACAAAACCACACAAAATAGTGGTGGTCTTTTCAGTCTCCAACTCTAAACAGTTCTTCAACAAATCCATCAAGCCTTGACCAATCTGAGGGCAGATTTCCTTGATCTGCACGCTAGCTAAAATCCTTATCTTTTCAGTTATATCTTTCTCTCCTGGTGTGCAATTTTTGGCATCACATTTCAAGAAACTATTCTCATGATTCTTCCGAGAACTGGTTTCACACTGCATGGCATCATCAACCTGATGATCAGGTAAACAAGTCTTTAGAATTAGAGCTAGCAAAAAACAAGGTTACAACATTTTCATTATTTTTAGGACCCTATATCCTATCTTATGTAACAAGCCATTTTTGGGGGGCAAATTTTACCAATTTAAAGTACAATCAGAGTATTAGAAATTATATTGCTCTAAAATTCTTAAACATTTTACAAGAGACATTAAACAATTTCAGACTATAAGATTATCTACAAAATGATTAAGTAAAGGGCATCTTGGTGCAAGAAGAATCTCGCGTTCACGCAGGTCCGGGGAATGGACACACCCCAAGGGGTGTAATGTAGGAAGCCTACTCTGATGCAAATATTAATGGCTCATTCCAGGCTCGAACTCGTGACATGTAGGTCACACGGAAACAACTTTACAGTTGCTCCAAAGCACCTTCCTAATAATAAAACCAACTGGCAAATAACAAAGGCACCCACATCATTGGTAAAGATGCTTATCCATCCCACATTGCCAACTGCAGTTCGAAAGCTTACCCTATTATTAACGAGAAGTTTGAAACCCTAACCCTACTTTTAGATTTTGGAGTTTTCGCCCCAAAGAGGGACATTAGTCAAATATGCCCTTAAGGGTTACAAAAATGGTGATGGCCATTGTGTAGATAGTCAAATTAATAAGAAGGCAGTATAATAATTAATTCACAAAGAGAAAAGGGGGTACCTGGAAATAAGGTGGACTTGAGGGGGCAAGGGCAATTTCTTGAGCCAATTCCAAGTCCTTGGAAATGTCTTCATCGTCGAAGTGACTGTTTGCGTGTCTGTATTAATAGTGTCAAATGTGAAAGAAAAAATTAGCAATTGGCATAGAACATAGTAAGAAAATTACAAACAAGCACAAAGAAAAGAAGAGTAGACAAGCGAAGTTTTACGGGTATACCTTTCGAGTTCAAGGGTGAGAACTGTGAGATTACAGAAAGGGCAAGTTGACAAGTTCATATCAAGGCAAGAAAGGAGAGGGGAGGAAACCTTAATAGATTCAGTCTTGGCAATGGGAATTCGAGGTTTTGACGAAAATCATCCTTTAAAGTAGGCGTAACGATTTGTCGCCGCTTAAACTTGTACCTCGTTGTAACTTATATTTTTTCAATTTAAATACTTCAACTTCGTGTAATGAATGATAATTAATATGAATTTATGGGTCCTATATTATTAGGAAAAAACTTAATCTTTCAAATTTTTAATTTCTTTTTCTTTCTCTTTTTTCTCCACCATACACCGCCAATAATCCACCAACAATTCCAAATCTTAGCTATTTTCAACCACCATCATCTTATTCCTCCTATATGAAAGATTCGTCCAAACAACAGTATAGCCTACTGCTCTTTTCTGCTTTGACAGCCTGTGTATTTAGCATGTGTTATATACACACTATTCACAAGGTAGCAATGGATGATAGTTTCAGAGTAAGGGTGGACAAGGTCGTCGGCTCACTGATTTCGACGGCGATGGCGTCCTCCTCCAATTTGAGATGTCTCTGGCGTTTAATCGACGACGAGATTCATAAAAAGGAATGAGACAAGGATAGTCCCTCCTGAGAACTACTCGACTTTGTTACCAAACCCCGCCCTACTCATATTGATGGCTTCTTCGCTAAGCCCCACCTGCAAACCCTAGCTTTCCCCAAAACAGCTTCAGTCTGATCTGGAAGAGCTCAGTGACGACCAAGAAGAACCAGATGATGATGACGCTGATGAATAGGATATCCGGTCTTGAATTTCTTTTTCCAGTAAATCAACACATAACAATTTGAACTATTTTTAGATTTGTGCTTGACATCCTTGTACACGAGCCATTTAGTGAATGGGGAAGGGGAGGGAAAGAAGGATAGAAAATAAAAAAAATTACAGGATTGAGGAGTTGCTTAGGAAGATGAGAGATGTGGGAGGGGAGGGGAAAAGAGAAAGGGAGAGAGAAAGGTCTTCTTTTCTTATTTATATTTTATTCTATTTTTAATATTTTTTTAATAAAAATAAAACTATTCACGCGTCTGGCAACGTGATTTGCACACAATTTAGCCATGTCAACTGTGCCACTTCCCCATAGGATTGGTCAATGGTCAAATGTGTTTATTGATATTCATTCCGTCAAGTTGAAGTGTTTAAATGGGAAAAATATAAGTTCATATATCAGATTTACAAACCGATACAAATTTAAGTGGTCTGGAAGCCATTACGTCTTTAAAGTATAGCTGAAGATTCAAGTACATCCTTAATATATTATGGCTAACAAAGAACATCCCTAATGTGTCCTAAAATGAACAAGTTTGGTCTATAGTTAACATTTTCGTCAAAAATTAACTGTACAACAAAATCTGTGTGCATAGCACGTGATTTTTATCTGAAAAGAAAAGGTGATGCCCGGTAAACGGGCTGGCCATTTAAAAATAGCCAGAATTTGCAAAGTCATTAAAAATAGCCACTATTTTGCTGCAATAAAGAAAGTTCCAGCATAATATACTGAAGATCGATACACCTGTGTATGAACTTCCAGCATATTATGCTGGAATTACTACACGCGGAAAGTTGTAGTATAATATACTGGAGATTGGAGCACCGTGCTCCAATCTCCAATATATTATGTTGGGACGGTATATTATATTGGAACTCCAGTATAATATAGTGGAGTATTATTTCGAATTTTGAACATTGTTTTCGTTCAAATTTATCTTTACATGAAAAATAGCTAAATTTCGGTTACTTTTGAATCTGTTGTTATTTTTGAGTGACCACTTGTAAATTTAGTTATTTTTTAATTTCTCCCTTTTGCCCCTACCCACTAGAGGGAAAAGATTCAAATTTACCTCTTTACTATGAGAAAAGGATCAAGTTTATACTCCATTATATTTTGTGTTTAAATGTATCCCTCCTGTTATATAATTGGATCAAATATACGCCTCCTTCGTTAAGGTTGTCCAAGGCTGACGCTAAATTCCATGTGGCACTAATATTTTGGCCACGTGGCATGTCACCCACTAGAATCACTGGAACTAGGAAAAGAAAACACAAAACAATGGAGTAAGGAGAAGAAGGCACAAGGTTTCGATATGAAAAATATGTAAAGCACGAATGAATGCCCTTACATCCCTATTTATAAGAATTCGGGCATCAAAACCAAGAAATTATACCATCATTACTCAGCACTGGTATCGAAATGGCAAACCTAACCGATAGACGCATGGGGAAAATGCGTCATTATGACGCATGATGTCATGACGTCACTTTGGTGTAGAAATGACGTAACCAAAAAAAGTTGTGGCTCACGAAAGTCCACGTTGTCAACTCGTCGCAAACGTCACTACCTGACCCAATCATTCAATCTCTCGACCACAACAAACAGAATTCGCTCATCAAGGTCGTTTGAGGCCGACCTCAATAAGCGAAGGGACTATCTGTATAGGTCGAAATCTGCCCCAGAATATTGAAGGTAAAGTAACATTGAGAAAAGAGTCAGTCGATCAGGAAGCAGCATGACTCGTGGTCGAGATGCCAATAATGGTCGAGGTCGAGCACCGCAAATGGAGTTGTAACGGCTAGTTTCTAGAATAGGATATAAAAAAAAAATATTCTAATGGATATTTCATGCACCTGTACTATTCGGGTTTCCCATATAAATAAGAAAAAAGACAATGATTGAGGGCATGTGACACTTATTCAATAAGAATAAACTTTTGATAAAAGATTCTCTCTCTTATAAAGATACAGACACTACCTTTTCATTAAGGATTTTGTTCATATTATTCCACACTTTTCCATCAGATCCGAGAATAATTCGAACATTTTAGGATTTCTGTATCACTCATAATTTTTAGTAGGGACAATCATTTAGTTTATCCTTTATTGGGTGAACCACTTCTCCTATTTACTTAAATGTAATTTATTATTATTTATTGCTAATTTCCCCTCCATTATTGCTATACTTTTTAGAATAGTTAATATATATTTTTATCAATCCACCATCAGATCTGTCTAACATTAGTCACGTTTTCGCAACTTACATCTAGAGATATTATTATTAACTAAGTTTAACTCATTATTATATAAACTCAACTGTTCTAGCCGAACATTATATTTTTTGGTCAAATAATTTGGCGTCGTCTGTAGGGATTTTCTAGTTAAATTTTTAGTTTCTTCTAGATCTATAACTAACACGGATCGCTAACATAAAAAAAAGAACAAGATCTCTTTTCTTTGTATGCACAGATCCAATATGGCAGGTAACAGAGAAAAAAGGATGAGAATGATAAGTGACCTCCGAACCAGCCTCATAAACGTCATCAATAAGAGTTGTGAAACAGTAGACGACGACGTAACGCCCAATGCCTCCCCTAGGCGATATGGGCCACCCCCTCTTCATTGTAGCATCACAAAATCCCTTGGTAAGGTAGCCTCCACATATGTGGCGGAGGAGACGCCCCCAGCCGTAAAAAAGCTCCTTGAAGCTTGGCCAACTGATACACTAAGCAGTATCCTCCATAAGCCCGCTCGGGACATGGCTATAGAAAATGCAAGGACTTGCATCATACAACCAGTAGACGAGCATCATAACCAATTTCCTCCTCCTCCAACGACAGGTATTACTCAAAATGTCATTAATAGTGCATGTGATGATAATATCGCAGCCATTCTCAAAAGGATGGAGGAAATAGAGAATGTGAACAAAGCACTCAGGGACCAAATGAGAGAACACCAAGAGAGGGTCGATAAGATACCGGGCGCCCCTAAGGTCTTGCCAAAAGAGATGTCGACCGGTTCATTGAGCAGACGTACATTGGTGAAACCTCCCCACATGCCATACCAAAAACCTTTAAAATGCTGCCCTACCTCAGGATATATGATGGCAATACCGACCCTAAAGATCATGTAACTCACTACGTCACTGCCGTGAAAGGCAATGACCTTGCAAAGAACAAATATAATGACCCAACCGGTCATTTTGAGGTCTAGCACATCTTTCGGCGATTTGAGGCCTTGAGTAACTTCACTTCAGGTATTATAACTTGTATATATAATCGGAATTGAATTTCGGGAAGTTCGAAGTTGATTTGGAAAGAAAAATCTAATTTCGGAAGCTTTAAGTTGGAGGAATTGACTAATGTTTGAATTTTAAGTAAATGAAGTTGAAATTAGGATTTCAAGATTCCAACAAGTTCGTATGATGATTTTGAACTTGGAAAAATGTCCGGATCGGGTTTTTGGATGACCCGGGAGCGTTTCGGCGCCTATTGTGAAAAGTTGGAATTTTGGAAGAATATCATAAATTTTGGTTGAAGTGTATTTTAATATTATCAATATCCATTTGGAATTCTGCTCCTGGGAATAGCTCAGTATGGTGATTCTGGTCTTAAGAGCGCGTCCGGATGTGGATTTGGAGGTCCATAGGTCATTTTGGGGTCATTTGGCAAAAATTGGAAGTTGGAAGTTTTTGGAAGTTTGACTGGGAGTGGACTTTTAAATATCGGGGTGAGATTCTGATTTTTGAAGTTGGAGTAGGTCCGTAATATCAAGTGTGACTTGTGTGCAAAATTTGAGGTCAATCGAACATGATTTGAAAGGTGTCGGCATCGGATATGGAAGTTAGAAGTTCAATAGTTCATTAGGTTGAATCGATGCACAATTCATAGTTTAGATGTTATTTGGCATTATTTGAGGCCTTGAAAAGGTTTATTTATGTTATGGAGTGGGTCGGTGCGATTGGACGGGGTCCCGGGGGGCCTCGGGTGTGTTTTAGATGTGTTTGGATTGTATCGTGCTCTTATCTGATCTTTCAACGTCATTTCTTTGGACATAAAGGGAACCATATAGAGAAAACGACCTTTTATTTGTGATTGGATTGAATAGTTAGATCCGTATCGTAATTACGGAGTCATAGCAATAAGAATCACCAAATTTTGATGTCGTATGGGAGAGTTATGCCCATTTCTATGTCGAAAAAATTGCTGGTTTCTGGTGCGGACATTGTTCTTCGCGAATGCAAAGAAGGAAGTTTGGGTTGACGGTTCAACGAGAAGAATTTCTCTTCGCGAACGCACATGTTTTCCTGCGAACGCAAAGAAGAAAAATCGCCTTGGACAGTGTTTTAAACCTAGAATTTTAGTATTTTGGGCATATCTTGAGTTCTAGAGCTCTGTTTGAGGTGATTTTTGCGGTGTTGTTCTCAACAAGGGGATAAATATATGACCCTTATTTTAATATTTCTCCATGATTATTTTCTTTAGTTATTATTTTTATCCGTATTTGGATTGTAAAAATTGAGAATTTGAGCCCCAAAGTTGAGAAATGGTAAATCCTTGATTTGAGGGTCGATTCATGGACGAAATTAGATGATATTCTGGATATAGACAATATGAGTCATGGGCTTATTTTTAATAATTTTTGGATTCCGGACATGTAGGCTCGAGGGTTAAGTTTATTGAATTTTCGAGCAAAGTTGGAAATTGTTATAAATTGATTTATTATGAGTAGTAGAGTAAATTTTTTATTGTTTGCACATCGTTTGACTAGTTTTGGAGCGACATGCACCAGTTTGAGGTGTTAGAGCAGCGTTGTAGCCGTTTATGGAACTTCAGAGTGAGGTAAGTCTCCTGTCTAACTCTGTGAGGGGAAAACTATCCCCTAGGTATTGTAATTGATATGTGTTACTTGTTGCGGGGGCTACGTACACACGAGGTGATGAGAGTCCGTGCGTAGCTACATTCATATTATTGTCCGGGTAGACTTAGGTTCACGCCATGCTATAATTGTACTATTTGGGTTATCTCTTGCTTATTAAATCTTTTACTTCATATTACTATTTGAGACTAGACGGACGTTGAGTGATAGGCTTGCTATTGTAGATATTTGACGAGTTTCATGATTAGCCGCGGAATAATTGTACTCCTCTTACGAATTTCTCTCGAGTTATCTGTTCTCATCGAAAGTTTTCCTCAAAGCTCCTTATAACTCACATGGTCCTTCGTGAGTGGGGTCAAGGACCCATCAAAGCTTCTTATTCTTGTGGGATCGGGCCATTCGCCCCGACAGTATAGATACACTCGGTGTTTGATAAGTATGAGCCGACTGCTCTGGTGTATGGGCGGCGGGAGTCTGAGCTCCTCCCTTAGTCTATGATGTAGCTGGTGCAACTGGAATCCACCCTGCGTGATCCAAAGTCCAATACATGCTCAAAAAGTGCGCCAAGGTCTCCTGAAGTCTAGGAGCTACTAGTGGCTCCTCAGATAATACTCTGGTAAGTGCTCTAGCCATAGCACATGCCCCTCCTCGGACTCTACCTCGAACCTGGCCTCTCACGGATCTAGCAGGGGTCACGAGTGCCTTCTCAACTGATATGGTAGTGCGTGTCTTCACTATTTATGAGAGAATAGAATGACAAAGGCTCAAACTCTAGATTCGATAAATCCACAAGATAAGGAATGAAAGAAGTGAAATTTTCCTAATAGTTCCGTGTCCTGTCGAAGATAAGTATAGATGTCCCAGTACTAATTCATAAGACTCTACTCAAATTGCTTGTGACTTGTATAACCTATGAACCTAAAGCCCTAAAACCAACTTGTCACGGTCCAAATTCCAGCGTAGGAGTCGTGATGGCACCCAGTCTCTAAAACTAGATAAGTCGACCACTTATCAATAGTTAAATCAGTAAAAAAAGATAGAATAAAGTTGAGTTCAACATAAATGCAAAAATAAAGGTAATATAAGACAAAACAACGGTAATCAAAACATATCCACAGAAGTAGGTTGTACAAAGTCATGAGCTCTAGTTGAATACATAGAAATATCTCAAGATGCAATACTGTTAGGATAGAGAATTTACAATATAAATATAAGGAAGGGAGTGCGGCGATCAAAGCAGCTCTATATTGAATCCTCACAATCAAAGAAGCTCTCACTACCCGGGTCTGCTACCTCTAACACCTGAATCTGCACGAAAATGTACAAAAGTGTAGTATGAGCATACCATGGTCGGTACCAGTAAGTATCAAGACTAATCTCGGTGAAGTCGTAACGAGGTTCAAGTCATGTGATACTTAATAGTCAAAATAACCTGTGCAATAAATCAAAGGCTGACAACAAAAGTATGGCATGTAACAATAGCAGTAGCCTTATTAGAATAAGTGATAATAGTTCAATACAAGTAAAGGCTCGGTTTCAACAATGAGCCACCACGAGGAAACACACACAAATATCACCTCGTGCCCACATTTTATCATAAGAAAAATAGCCACCCGTATCACTCCGCTATGACAGAGTCACAATAGCCACCCATATCGCTTCGTCCAGACAATATCACAATAGCCAATTGTATTGGTCCCACCTAAACAATATTACAATAGACAATCGTATTGGACCCGCCTAGACAATATCACAATAGCCACCCATATCGCTCTGTTCTAACAATATCACAATAGAAACCCGTATTGCTCTGCCTAATATCATAATAACCACTTGCATCGCTCTTCTCTAACGATATCATAATAACCACCCGTATTACTCCACCCTGACAATATCACAATAGCCATCCATTTCGCTTCATACAACAACAATAGTGAAATGCCACCCTCATACTCCGTACAATAAAAATCGATCCACACAACATTTCCACGTGTGCTAAAATATCACAATACAATAATATCAAAGTTTCATCAAGATATAAGCTCACAACTTATCAATAAAGTACACAAGGACATGACAATAGCATAAAGTACAAAGGGTGTTCAACAAATAAAGCATGACAATGGCTAAGTCAAGTATAGCGGTCATGATCATGTAATCACCAAGTGGTTTAAACATGTTTCATATAAGTTACGTTATCAAATTAAGTCATATTATAGCCTACGAACCAATCCAGTCCTAATCCACACCAAACACTTGAGTACACGCTCGTCAACTCACGTACACGTTGCTTTCCATGTAACACAATTAAAAAATTAAGGCCAAATCCTAAGGGGTGTACCTCCACATAAGGTTAGGCAAGATATTTACTTCAAGCAAGCTAAATCAATACTCTAGAAATCCCTTCCTGCATGAATCAACCTTTGAACGACTCGAAGCTAGCCAAAATAACTTAATAATATCAATAAAAGCCGTAGGAAATAACCTCAAATAATAAAGCTTTGATCTTTATCATAAAGCAAAATGACAACCAAAAAGTCTAACCAAACTGGTCTCCCAGAAACCGACAAAAATTATAAATTTCGAACACCCATTCGAATGAGAGTCCAATCATACAAGTTTCATCAAATCCGACTTTAAATCCGGATTCAAATTATTATTTTTTATTTTAGAATTTTTTTGTCATAATCCCCAGTTTTCCTCACTTAGATTCATTAATTGAATGCTAAAAACATGGTTGGAATCATAAATAATAATCAAATTAGAGTAAAAGATACTTACACCAATCCAACTCGTGAAATTCTCCTAAAAAATTGCCCAAAACCGAGCTCCCGATCTCAGAATATGATAAAATAACTCAAACCCTTGAAATGAAATTATATAAGTCTTCCCAGGGGGCCTTTTGCGACTGAAAAGAACAAATCAAACACTAGCAAATCCCCCCCCCCAGAAATGCGGTGTGGCACCCGCAAACGCAACGCACACCTTCACTGGCCTACGTGACTGCTGCCCGCTACACGCGAACGCGGTCCGCCACACGCGAATGCGAAGGCCAACAACTTGGCACTCCCATCCAGCTCTCCCTCTCTGCGAACACGATGCACAAAACGTGAATGCAATGACCACATCCCTCTAGGCTCCATGAACACGACAACCTCATCACGAATGCGAAGGGAAAATCACCAGCCACCAATATTACACTCCGCGATCGTGATGCTTCATCCGCGATCATGATGAATAGCATAACATAAGAAAATCATTATTTCCAAAATAAAGGGAAATGGTCCAAAACCCATCCAGAACATGCCTGAGGCACCGAGAACCCCGTCCAACCACACCAACCAATCTCAAAATACAACACGGACCTACTTGAGGCGTCAAACCATAAAAAAAAATTAAAACTATGAATTACACCTCAATTCAAGCTTAATGAACTAATCTAAATTTTCGGATTCCAAACTTACGTGGAACATGCCTATACAACTCTGTCACGATCCCAGTTCGCCATTGTCACACCTTCTTTTTCACTACACCCTCGGAAGGGATATAATAAAGGGAGTTATTTTCAACTTGAAGTGACAATCGAAACGGGATTGTTATTAAAAATTCAGAGTCGCCACTTGAGAGATTTATGGTGTCCCAAGTCACTGGTTGAATCCCGAATCGAGGAAAATATGATTTTGTTTAACAGTCCGCGAACCAGAAATCCGAGTAAGGAATTCTGTTAACCTGGGAGAAGGTGTTAGGCATTCCTGGGTTCCGTGGTTCTAGCACGGTCGCTCAATTGTCATATTTGGCTTAGTTATTTGATTTTAAAACATGTTTCAACTTATGCTTTTTAACTTTGAACCCTTTTTATTACTATTTATTTTAAGAGAATTGCAACGTCGTGAAAACACGTCTCGAACCACATCACATAAATGCACCCGCGGTCTTCGACACATTTCAACTTCGTTGAGATTCGGATTTGGGTCACATAAATGTGCACCCGTATTTAGGAAGATAAAATTAGTTAAGTAACGGACCTAAAGCAACTAGCGTGTTTATTATCTTTGCGGGTGACCATGAAATTCACTAAACGGCATGTCCCGAATGCTAAGGATTTCAACACAAATATTGATCGAGGACCCCGCAATTTATGTGTTTTGTTTAGCGAGGCTCATCTCGTTTTATTATTTTAAAGAGCAAACCTAAAGCAATCTATAGTTTTCTACTCAGTATTTGTCTCTAATAACAAAAGAAAAAAAATCCTAATTAATTATTATGGTTTAAACACTACTATATTTGGGTCCATGGACTCATATGAATTTTTATCCTTAACCAGTTGGGGTCCTGAACATAGCCCATATAAAGAAACCATTACCCAGGTGGGTACAAAGGCAAATCAATCGCAGGTTTGGGCCCAGGTCCAAGCGAGCACACAATCAGGATAGGACCTGGGCCATTCGCTAAAGTACTGAGGCTCAAATGGCCTGGAATTAGGCTGACTATTAAACCAAACACAATTTCAATTAAATCAATCCAAGTACCCACTGAATTTATCCCAGGTTATTTTACTCAATTGAACAGGACAGTAATTGTTTGATCTCCAATTTGAGGCTTAGATTATTTTATCTATTTAACTACTAGTCAGTTCTTAAACACCACTAAAGGTGAAAGGCAAATTAAAGTGTGACCCGAATTTAACAACAACAATTCGTATCCAAATAGCTTGATCATACAATTCTACTAACACTACCACGAGCGGGTTAAGTAGTTCAAGACAGACTAATTAATGATGCATGTTTAATTCAAGCAAACTACTGATCTGAGTCATTAACCTAAAATTTCAACACCTATATATTAAGAACTAATCTGCTGATGTGAATTACTGCAATACAACACAGGTTCAGCTTGACATTAAACTCGATTTCAAAATCAAATGCGAATCCAACTGTTTATGATTCTTCTTTTTGAAAAAAAGAAGAAGAAACAAACGCTAAACTAAGCAGGTATTAAATATATTGAAGCTACAACTGGACAAACACAAGTTGAAACAGTCCAAAACAGTCCAAATACAGTCCAATTTATACAATGTAGGAATGATCCTAAACAAATACAAATCGTCTATTATTCATTCTATTGTTAAAGCTTGAGCATAGATCCCAGGAAGCTAATAAATGAGCATTTCATTTCGTTTCAACTTCAACTTCAAAGCTACATCAACACATGGTTTGAATAGGTACCTGGAGTTTGCAAATAAGGAGGAAAATGAGATTCAATCAGGAACAGATGACAAGCAGCAGCAACAAGACAATTTTAAAACCAACACAGCACCAAATCAACCAGCAATGAACTCAAACAAAGCCTTGAATGATTCGTAAACACAACAGTAACAGTCAACAACCAAAATAGACTCAATTGAACTTGAATACACCCAAAGGCAGAATCAGTAGACCTCAGAATAGTTTTAGCAACCAGAAAAGTGAGAATCAATGCCTAAAACTCAAATTTCACCTAGAAATGCAATGTAACAGTATTTATTTTTTGGGTTTTTGCTATTTTCTATGTTTTTTGGTATTTCTCAATATTTTTCTTTCAAGAAATGTCCTAAGCTCTCTTTTGTGTATTTTTTTTCTCTTTGATGGGTGCGTGTCTATTTAAACAACAAAATCAGCCCCTTTCCAGCTCTTAAGAGCCTTTTTCAATTAAGAAACTATTTACCCCCTGTTATTCCCTGAGTTTTCCACCAATAAAATACTAATCAGAGTTCCACTATTGACACCCTTTTCCCATTATTTTAATCCACTGGTATGGACAGCCTATTTTCTAATCAATTCTCCTTAGCCTCCCCATATTATTCATGATTTCCAACCTCTAAAAGTATTTGTTATGGTGTCAGCTCTTCAATTCTTTATTAAATCCCCATGCTATTTCTGATTTCCAGCCAATCCCCTTTTATTTTTTAATTCATTAGTTAATGGTAACACTGAATATTCAGTTGGCAGACCACTCAAACTAAAGCTTTTCCAAGTTTTCAAACCCTAAATTACCCCTGAAATCCCTGAAACTAATATCCTACCCCAATAAGAAAACCTAACAATTGACTTAATTAATCTAAAATAATTCCTAATTAATCACTGGAACACTAAAGCTGAATCTAAACCAAATTCACATTAACATCAAACTCAACAGAACACTATTATGCTTCAAATCGTCAAATTTAATAATAGTTCGAACTCAAACCGAAACCAAATCGAACAAAATTGAAAGAAGGATGAAGTATTCACTAATCAAAACAGCAATTAGGTTGAAATGAAAGATTAACTACACACGGAATGAGTTAAACCCTGAATTAATCCAAAACAAAAGAGGTGTGGAACAGAATTCATATATGTACAAATTGACATATAATTAAGAACAAATTCGGCCAATCCAATCATTCTGAACCAAATACATAAAAGAAAGGAGTAGAGGAAGATAATAATCGGAATAACACTGAAACATAAACATAAAAACAAATGACAAATAACAAGAACTCACCGGATAAATTGGGAATCAATCTTGGCACCTTGACTTGAATTCGAACTTCCATTTAGGATTTGAGATCGAAATGAACCTTAATCGAATGTTCTCGACTGAGAACACACGACTAAGGTCGATTACGGCCTCAATTTTTCAAATTTGTATTAACCCTGGAGTTTGGGTTTTTTAGGGTTCGTCCGTTCGATCTAAAATTCGAGGGGTTCTAGAAAAATTCGAAGGAAAATGATGACTGGTATAGGAAGAGGGAGGTTGGGTGATCATTTGGTGTTAGTTTGGGGTCAATTGGATTAACTAGGGTTCGAGGTCGATTCTTTGATCTAATATTCGAAGCATCCTAGGGTTATTCGAGGGTAACTGATTAGAGATTTGGGATGGGGAGGTCGAGGGGGTCCTATGGTGTAATTTTGGGAGTCATTGGGCCACCGAAACCGCCGTGAGGCGATTTCCGGTGGGCGGAGTAAGGCGGGGTGAGGCGCAGGTTCTTTTGGTCTCTGAAAGCTTAGAGACGAAGAGGGTAGGGGGGTTTTGGCTTGGGGGGCGAGGTATGGTTTGAGCTTATATACGTGGAGGGGGAATGGATCCAGGCCATTCGATCTGATGAGATCAACGACTTGGATCACTTCATTTAAGGAAACGATATTGTTTCGCTATCATCGAGACCGGACCGGTCTTTGGATGGGAACGGGTCGGGTCGTGGGGGATCATACTGGACCGTTAGATAAGAATGAATGGATGGTCCAGATCCGCAATCTTGAAACGACATCGTTTCTTCGATGCTGGAGGCAGACTGGACCGTTCGATCTAAGGAGATCGACGGTTCGGATTGTGCGTGGCAAAACGATGTCATTTGGATGGTTTGAACGACTGGACCAGATAAGGGGGTAATTTGGGCTGGTTTTGGTGGGTTGGGTATGTTTTGGGTTTGGGGCTTAATTGAAATTTGCCCAATTTTGAATTTCTTTCTCCTCTCTTTTCTTTTCTTGTTTTTCTCTAAATATTTTCCAAAATTTTGATAACTAAAATTATAAACCAAATAAAACTTAAAGATACTAATTATCACAAACACTTAAGTACTCAGTCACATAATTAAATACTAAAATGCAAAAGGCATTATTTTTTATGGTTTTATAAAAATAAGTAGTTAACCATTTGACTCAAAATTATACAACTAAATCCTAAATGTAAATGCTATATATATATATATATATATATATATATATATATATATATATATATATATATATATATATATATTGTATATTTTCATTAATTTGCTCAAAATAAACGTGCACACACAATTGCAAACAAAAAATATCACGAAAAATTCACAAAATTGCACACAATAAAATGAACATTTTTGTTTTGACTTTGTGGGAGTAATTCATGTGAGGAAAAAATCACGTGCTCACAGCTGCCACTCTTTGCCCGTAAACACGAAGAGTTTTCGTGCAAAGATAAAGTGAGCGGATACGAGCGATTTTTGCCTGTTTGAATACTCCGTGTGAAGTATTTTTTTGAAAAGATTTGACCGAACCTTTGCTTCAAAGGTCTCCTACATATCCTTGGCTAAAAAGGAATCATGTCAATGTAGTTCGGGAAGTTTCGGTAGCTGGGACTACCATGAAGCTGTGGTTTTACTGTTACTGCTGTTGTTGCTACTGCTGACCTCCTTATTACACCATGCTTAAAGAAAGATAAGAAGCTAGACTAAACTATAGTCTATGAATTACAAAATCTTATCTAGATCTTCCCACTTGCTCATGTGTTTCTTGTTGTCTCGTTGACTTGTATTTCCTCCGATGTTCCTTTGTCTCTGACTTGACTTGTAGTCTTCTCTTCCTCAGGTGGATGCCTGATTGTCGGACTCGAACTTATTCTTTCCTTCTTGTGAAATTCGAATCGTCTTTCCTTCGAAACTTGAACTGCCTTCTTTTGACCATCGCTGCCTTCCTTCTGACTTCTGAACTTGAACTTATTCCTCTGATTTTGTTGTATTCCTCTCGATTATTATTGTATCCCTCTTGATTATTGATGTATTCCTCCGCTCTCTGGGCGGGTTACTGACTTCTTAACTTTAACAGGTATGCCTCCGTTCTCCGGGCGGGCTCCCGACTTCAATAACTTAAAAGGTAACGCCTCCATTTTTTGGGCGGGCTCCCGACTTCAATAATTTATAAAAGATAACGCCTCCGTTTTTTGGGTGGGCTCCCGACTTCAACAATTTTTAAAAGATAATGCCTCCATTTTTTGGGCGGGCTCCCGACTTTAACAATTTTTAAAAGATAGCGCCTCCGTTCTTCGGGCGGGCTCCCGACTTCAACAACTTAAAAGGTAACGCCTCCGTTCTCCGGGTAGGCTCCCGACTTCAACAATTTTTAAAAGATAACGCCTCCGTTCTCCGGGCGGGCTCCCGACTTCAACAACTTAAAAGATAACACCTCCGTTCTTCGGGCGGGCTCCCGATTTCAACAACTTAAAAGGTAGCGCCTCCGTTTTTAGGGTGGGCTCCCGACTTCAACAAATTTTAAAAGATAACGCCTCCGTTCTCCGGGCGGGCTTCCGACTTCAACAACTTAAAAGATAACACCTCCGTTCTTCGGGCGGGCTCCCGATTTCAACAACTTAAAAGATAACGCCTCCATTTTTCAGGCGGGCTCCCGACTTCAATAATTTTTAAAAGATAACGCCTCCGTTTTTCGGGCGGGCTCCCGACTTCAACAATTTTTAAAAGATAATGCCTCCATTCTCCGAGCGGGCTCCCGACTTCAACAACTTAAAAGGTAACGCCGCCGTTCTTCGGGCGGGCTCCTGACTTCAACAACAACTTAAAACTATATTCTATTGACATTTTTCTCCCTTGCCTCCTGAACCATTTCCTTTTGAAACTGTGAGCACGTGATTTTTGCCCTACATGAATTATTCCTAGAAATTTAAACAAAATGATCTCCTTCATTATTCTGCACTTTTGTGAATTTTTGTGATATTTTTCTGCTAATTATTTGCATGTTATTTGTGCATTTTAATGCATATGAAAATATAAAAAAAATACACTTGACATTTGTTTAGAATTTAATCTCACATTTTTAGGATTAATTAGCAGAAAATGGTTCTTTTTGCATTTATAGTTCTTATTTGTCTTAGCTTGCATTTAAATTAGGAGTTAGTGAAGTTGGAAATTAGGAAATATAATTTTTAGTGTCAATTTGGGTTTTGAGTTTTAATTTAGCATTTAATAAAATAATTAAAAAAATACAAAATGAAAACAAATACAAAAGAAAAAAGAAAGAAAACAATAAAAGAATAGAATTGAAAACAAGCCAATTTCTGAGCCCAATGCCCAAAACCCATTCAATTTAGTCCAAAACTGTAACCCAGTCTGGTCCAGCCCCCCTGGAATAAAATGACGCCGTTTGGCATCCATAAATCCCAGTCGTCTATACACGCTAATTTAACGGCCTGTGTTCGATTGTGGCAATTACATAAAACTGTCCAAAATATTATCAAACCCTAAAAACATATACCCTCTTCCTCGTACCCCCACCCCTTCCCCTGTAACACCGCCGCCCTACCCCCGCCGTGCCCCGCCGCCGGAAATCGCCTCACGACGGCAGTCGGCATCCTTTTCCGCCCAAAATTACACCCCAATCTCCTCTCATCCTCCTCTTTTCATATCCAGTATTGGTTTTCTTCGAATCATAGCCAAAAAGCTCAAATACTGAATCTAAATTTTCCGGCCAAAACCTTACCTTGTCCAAACGGCCCCAAATTCATACCCTACACTCCCCTGACCTCCCTTATCCCTAATCCCTAACCAAAACCCCTCAAATCCCACCGGAATTCGTTGAATTTCAAATATGAGGTTTATGAAGTCGGGTCTGTTTTGAGATATTTTGGAGTCAGTTGGTCTTTTGTTTAATGTTATATGCCTATTTCTGACGAAATAGACAAATAACATTAATCAAAAACCAATTTAGACGGGCTAAGCCATATGGAGTCTGAAATCAGTAAGTTTCTCTTCTCAGTTTTATTATTTCTTTTCTTTGTTCTCATGAGGTCCACTTTTGTTAGTTGTTAGTCAATTTTGTTTTGTTTTCTGTGTTAGTTTGATTTTTAGTTTGGTTAATTCTGATTTGAGTTTCATCTTACCTCTGCTAGTTTAAGTGTTCAAATGTCCATTTAGTTAATTCAGGCAATTAACTGATAGTTAATCGGA
Organism: Nicotiana glauca; assembly: GCA_026770625.1. Classification (NCBI taxonomy): domain Eukaryota; kingdom Viridiplantae; phylum Streptophyta; class Magnoliopsida; order Solanales; family Solanaceae; genus Nicotiana; species Nicotiana glauca. The sequence goes on from MU783349.1 coordinate 36,431, forward strand.
TTTTCTGATTAGTTTTGATTCAAGTTGATATGTTTGCTCTTCTTGTGATAATAACAATTAGATTGGGTTCATTAGGTTTAATAGTCTGATTTGGTGTTTTGGATCCGTATTTGTTCAAGTAGTTGTGCAGTAGCTATTCTAAGTAGTTCAAGTAGTCAATTTAGATATTGTTAATGCATTATTTTGATTAAGTAATTGTTCTTTGTTTTTTGATTGTTTCAAGTAATAGGTAAGTTTTAGTTTTGTTGGTTGGTTACAGCTGATTTAGATTCACTAGGATTAATCATAGTTAAACTTTAACTAAAATGAAAGGTTATTTGGATTGGTAATTCTAGGGGGTGATCAGGGGTAGTTTGGGCACCTAAAATGGCCCAGTTTGTTAAGGCCAAGTAAATTCAGAATAGAAGTAAGGGTAATACATGTATTCCGCAGGTAGAAAAACACCCTAGGCCCTTCTAGAAGGGGGTCTTAGTGTAGATTTCAGGAAACTTAGTAAGATAACTTGAAACACGAGTCAGTAAATTAGGGACTAAAGGATAAAAATCTGAAAATAAAAGAGGGGGAAAAATGTGAGGGGGATCTAGAAGCTTCCTCCGAAAATGTGCATATAAAAGGCAGCCCCTGCCTTGATTTACAAGTTTTTGAAGCCTAAAATTTCCCCCCAAAATTCCCTAAGTCTATAGGAACTGAAATTTGAGTTTCAGATAAAAAACCAGATTTGGAATTCGAAATTCCCCTCTTCATCTGAAAATCTCAAAAAAAAAAAACACAAAAGCTATAGAAAAACCATAAAAGTTACAGAAAATCAACAAAAAATACTGCTCTATTCAATTTCTTAGGTTAACTTCAAGTTTAGTGAGTGATTTTGGGCTTAATTAAGTTGGTTTTTGGTTGAGTCTTGCTCTGCTGAAGCTTCAGAGGTGTTCTAGGTGTGATTTGAGCTATTTTGGTTGGGTCTTTGCTTGATTTAGTGTTAAAATATCTGCTGGGTTCTCTTAGGATCACTTTGAGTTGAAATTGGCCGCTGCTTGCTATTTGCTACTGCTGACCTACTCCTTTCTCATTGTGTTGCAATTTCCAGGTACACATCTCACAGTTTTTCAATGTGGCTGTCAAAATTGGGAATGAAATAAAGCATGGCTCTTTTTTTTTTTTTTTATGATTTGCACTTGTATAAATGCTGTATATCAATTGTTAGCCACTGTTAGCTTAATGTATATTGATTTGATATAGCTTAGACGCAATTTGATTCATGTTCAGTGATTATATTGGTTTGACATAACTAATGTAGGTGATGTTACTCGACTGTATCTCTTAAGCTCATAAGAGTTAACAGTTGATTCATTTGATTTTGCTTTCAGTAATTCTGTTATGAAATCGTGAGTTATTTGAGTGATTACTGTTAGTTAGAGGTAACCTTAAAAATAGTTTTAAATCTGTTCATATTAGGGTTAAATAAGTCACATAATCAGCTGCTCTTATTGTCGAATGTGAGTCACATTTTCCAGTTTAGCTGTCACCTGTAGAAATATGCAATAATCCACCAGTAGATAAAATTGGAGCCTTAAAATTTAAAATCAAATCTGATCGAATTGTGCATCGAGTTGCCTCCCTTGGATTTTAACGAGATTAGGTCTAATAAAGTTTGAAACTCTTTGCATAACAGTTTGAAAAGGAAATTAATACCAGTTCATGTTTGCCAATTATGAACGTTAAGTTAGGCGTCAATTTGAATGAAGGATACCCGCTCATTTGATAACTTTGGGCCCACAGGCGTCCGTTTAAGGCCCATTTGAATTTAATAGTGTTCTGCTTTTGACTGGGCTGAATTTGAGGCTTAAAGGAATTGCTGAATAAAAATCATAGACCCAGGTCTAATGGTGCTTAAACAATAATAACTAGTTAAGGCCTTTCTTTATTTTTAGAGACAAATTTAAATAGAAAAATTGTAGCTTGCTTTAGGTTTGCCTTCTAATAATAAAACGAGATGAGCCTCGCAAAACAAAACAGACAAATTGTGGGGCCCTCGATAAATATTTATACAAAATACTTAGACTTCGGGATGGGCCGTTTAGCGATTTTTACGGCCTTCCCCAAAGATAATACTGCGTTAGTCACTTTAGGTGCGTTTTAATAATCTTACCTTCTTAAATACGGGTGCACATTTATGTGACCCAAATCCAAATCTCAACGAAGTTGAAATATGTCAAAATTGCGGGTGCATTTATGTGACGCGATTCGAGACATGTTTTCACGACGTTGCAATTCTCTTAAAATAATAATAATAAAAGCGGTTCAAAATTAAAAACACATTGGCCAAAACATGTATAAGCCAAATTTGACAGTTGAGCGACCGTGCTAGAACCACGGAACCCGGGAATGCCTAACACATTCTCCCAGGTTAACAAAATTCCTTACCTGGATTTCTGGTTCGCGGACTGTTAACAGAGTCATAATTTCCTCGGTTCGGGATTCAATCGGTGACTTGGGACACCATTAATCTCCCAAGTGGAGACTCTGTAGCTTAATAATAAATCTCGTTCTGATTGTCCTTTAAGTGGAAAAACTCTTTTTATTATACCCTTTACGGGATGTAGTAGGAAAAAAGAGCTCTGGCTACTCTGCTGGGGATAAGGACCCAGAACTTCGGTTTAGGTTCAGAATTCGAGCTTAGATATATTGTTGCATTTGGCTTTATCTGTTATCTGATTTTACTACATGTTTGGACCTAATGTGCAAAATGCTGCTTTTTCTCACTTTGATACTATTTGAACTGTATCTATAAACTGTGCCGAAACCCTTCTCTTCTCACCTCCGGGGATGTTCTTACTAGTTGAGACTCCCTATTCTGTTAGTGTCATACCTTGAAATAAGAAAGAGGCCGGACAAGTTACTAAGCAGGACGATCCCGCGGGTCCCCGGTACGTAGCCCCCTCCTCGACTCGAGTTGTCCGCTCGGGTACACAGTCTAGAACACGTACCCAGGTTTTGAACCTAGAATAACTTGACTTCATGCCAGATCCCTAGTAGGAGCGCTTATTTGCATCACGTGCATATGACTTAGGGGACTCAACACAAGGGTTGGGTCCGTCTAGGACAGGTAACCGGATATGAAAAAGACCACCTTGATGCATTTTACGTGTTGCATGTACATTTATTTGTCTCGGACTCGCATGCTGACCGACTTGAATATTTGGAAAAATTGAACAAAAAGAGAGAAATAGTAGTGTAGAGAGTTAATTACCTGTTTTAGGAAAACAACCAATGTCAAAATAGAGTCGAAACTCTACCGAATTTTTGGAAAAAAAAGAGAAAAAAAGGAAAAGTATTTTAATAGCTTGTTTGCCAATGGAAAAGAAAAACAAAAAGAGTTTTATGTTCAAATTAGTTTGTTTTATTTTCCACTGAAAAAGAAAATATAAAAAGAGTCCGGTTTTCTGAAATAGTGTATTTGTCAAGAAAAGTCTTGTTTTTAAAAATAGTTAGTTTATTTGCCCGAACTACGCTGGTTTGATTCTCACCGGATGTGAGATACGTAAGCAACCCTCATCGGGTCCAACCATCCCTTTTCAAAAATAGCCAAATAATGTCAAAATTTTAAATTGTTGCCAAAATAAGTCGGGTGACGCTATTCTTGTTAAAAATAAGCCGAATGTCCCTAAAAGGGCGCCAGAAGGCTATTTTTGCAAGAATAGCCATCCTGAGTCATTTTTGAATGGTTTGCGAGCACAGCCTTAAAATCTTCACTCGAAGTGCTGAAAGGCTGTATCCGCGAAACCAGCTTTTTATTTTGAATCAAAATTTTAATGAAAAATGGTGTCATTTTTCCTTTAGGTCAAAATAAGTGAATAAATCACCTTAATAAATGTGCAGGATGAGCACGATTCAAAACGAACCTTTCTCAATCATGAATAAAATCCCTTTGGAGTTACATCTATGGTGGAACGATCTGGGGAAAGAAGGACAGGGCGAGGTCAACAAATATTTGAAAGGGCTTACCGGTTTATTGGAGATTGCGCCTCGGGGAGACATCATCAGAGCTTTGGTCACATGTTGGGACCCGGCACGCAATGTGTTCCATTTCTCAGACTTTGAGATTACCCCAACACTAGAGGAAATGGCTGGGTACATCGGAAAAGATGAGGTTCCTTTAAGGGACAAATACTTAGTTTCCCCGAGAACTGTAGCCGTGCACAGATTTTTAGACTCTTTGAAGATATGCAGGACGGTTCACAACACAGATCTGGCAAATGGCTTTTTCACCCCACACTTCATATACCATAGATATGGCCATATCGGGGGGTTCAATAACCCGGAAAGCAAGATATGTAGTAATGGAAACCACCAAAAATGGGAGGAGCATGGATGTTTTGCTTTTATGGTGGTTTTTCTGGGGCTTGTGGTATTTCCAAGGAAAGACGGAAACATTGACATAAAAATAGTTGGGGTCGTCAATACTCTAATGACTCAGGCTAAAAGCACTCTTGCGCCTATGATATTAGCCAAAATCTTCCGCGCTCTTACAGCCTGCAAAGCCGGGGGAAATTTCTTCGAGGGGGGCAATCTACTTCTGCAAATGTGGATGACCGAGCACCTGTGCCATCGTCCTCAGTTCTTAAGCTATGGGTATTCAGAGATAACATGCATAGAAGAGTTTTATACGAGGATTAAATGGGTCAATCTACTTGAAGGATTCACGGGTTGGACGACATATTTTCGGTCCCTCACCGCTAGTCAAATAGAGTGGACGCTTGGATGGTTGCCTATTGATGAAATCATATATATGCCAACAGCAAGGCCATACTTCCTCCTAATGGGTCTTAAGAGCATTCAGCTTTATGCCCCGTATCGGGTTTTAAGGCAACTCGGAAGGTGCCAAATAGTGCCAAAAGACGACGATCTTAGTGCTCAGGTAGTTGAGATTAGCCTTGACGGACAGTTTCATGAAGCAAGAGTCCGCCAGATCTGGAATGAATTTCAATACTTAAAAGCGGATACTTGCGTGCAGGATCGGGCCCAAGGCGAAGTGTCACCAGGATACCTTGCTTGGTATAGCAGAGAATATGAGCACGAGAGGCCAGCTAAAAGACCTTACATCCAGGAGTTTATCGAGTCATCGCAAGAACAGTGGGCCTGGTTAGCCAAAGAAAACGAATACAAAGCCAAAATAGGAGAATTGGAAAAATGGGTCCAAGACCTTAAGTTTGAAAATAGCGTGCAAGCTGCGGCTGACGAGGGTGAGAAAAAGAGACTGGCCAAGGAGAATGAAGCCTTACGATCCCAAATCCAAAAGATGAAAATAGCGGCCAAAAATCCTATCAGGAGTGCCAAAGATGCAAAACTTATAGAAAATCTAAGGCAAAAAGTGGATGACTACAGTTTTGACCTCAACAAAGTGGAAAGAGAATTAGCCGGGGTTCGAAAACAATTGGCTAAAAATGCGGAAGAACGAGCCCGCATGGTTAAGCAGTTGAGAGAAGAATATGATAATGAGGTCACAAGATTAAAGAAAAGGGTCATTCCCGTAGAAAACAGAATGATCAAACAGGTAAAAGAATTCAAGGTTGAAAGAGAGCACTACTACACAACATTGGCACAATTAGAAATGGACCTACAACAGCTCCATGAACAAATTCAGCAGACTTTGGAGGCCAGGGCCCAACAGATAGGGCGGTTGCTTCAGTAAAAAGGCATAATCAGAAAAAGAATAATAGCTATTGCTTGTGAGCACGTGATTTTTGCCCTATATGAGGATTACTCCCAAAAATCCAAAATAAAATAGTTTTGCATTGTTTGCAATTTTTGCGGATTTTGTGTTATTTTCTCTTATTGTTTGCATTTGTGTGTGCATGTTTATTTGTTTAAATTAATGAAAATACAAAAATATGTTGCATTTGCATTCTAGGATTTAATTTTACAATTAGGAGTAATTAAGTGCGCTTTACAAAAATGAAAAATCACAAAAAATAATGTACTTCGCATTTTAATATTTAATGTCAAAATCATGTGATTTTCTTTTATTCAATTTTGTGTGATAATTGTTTTTAAGAGTTAATTAGCATTTTTAAGTTAATTTTGGTTTTACAATTTAAATTAGGATTTTAGGTTTTAATTTTGAAGATTAGTTTAAAAAGAAAAGAAGCAAAATGAAATTAAAGAGAAAAATCGGACCAGGCCCATCCTAAACCAGGCCCAATTCAAACACCTCTCTGACCCAGCCCTAATCCGTCGCCCAGCAGACATCTAAACGACGTCGTTTGGGCATGGAGAATCTGGACCGTCAATCTCGTATGATCGAACGGTCCAGTCCATCTCCACATATATCCAAACGACGTCGTATTTGGCCAGTTCATCCAAGCCGTTGGATTGGTTTGATCGAACGGTGTGGATTACTCCTCTCTTACCCGACCCATTCCCATCAGAGACCGATCTGGTCTCAAGGAAATTGAAACGACATCGTTTCAATTAATCAGCTGATCCAGGCTGTTGATCTTAATTGATCCAACGGCCAGGATTAAAACCCCTACCCACTATATAAGCCTAAAACTCCTACCCAGTCCCCCTAAACCAATCCCCACCCCATCGTCTCTCTCGGAGACTCAAACCAATCCCCGTCCCAAACCCTAGCCGCCCCTCCATCCCTTCGCCTGAAACCCGGCGGCAACGACGCCGCCGGCCACCCAAATAACATCCCTGGACCTCCAAACCTCCCTCAATCTAAATCTATGACCCTTGTCCCTCAAATCATGATGGAACTCTTCGAATCTTCAATCGAAGATCGGTCAAAAACCTCACCTTCTCCGACTACTCCCAAACTTACACCCTGTGACCATTTGACCTCCCTCATTCCCAAACCACCCCTAGTTTCCTTCGAATCAAGCCGAAACTGGGCGAATCTCAAATCAACTGAAGAACCCTAGAAGTACCAAAACCTGGAACCTGTCCGAGTTAGGAAAAATTGGGGTTTTAATCGACTTAGTCGAGTGTTCTCAGTCGAGAACACTCGATTAAAGTCCGTTTTGACCTCAATGAGTTCGAGTCGAAGTTTCAATGGGAACTATGTGGAGTTTAGCCTGTAATTTCAAGGTATTTCTTTTTCCTTTTTTCTTTTTGTTGTTATTTTTCGTGGTAATTCTTCATTTCTGTCAAAAATACTTCTTCCTCCTCTTCGGACCTTTTTCTGGTCCAATTTTCATCACTGATTATTATTGTATCTTATGGGCTGTTGAGTCAATTGAATAGGATCATCCATAAGTTATTGTAAAAAACTGTTGGTTCAATTGGTCTCATTTATGTTACGTTCCTTTCTTTCCATTGTCTGTCATTTTTGCATATGAATTCAGTGTGTTCGTCAGTGTATTCATAGTGTCCATTTGTTTGTTTTGTGTTAGTTTGTCCCCTTTGAACCACTGAATCCCTCATTCTGTTGTAGCATTGTGTGATCTAATTTGAGGTCGAAGTTTAAACTATTGTTGAATCTTCTGTTTAGTATCAATGTGACTTTTGATTCAGTTCGGCTTTAATGTTCTGTTGTGGTCTATGTGGGGTTAATGTGATTTTGATTGAGATTCAGTTTATTTGTTCCATTGATTAATTAGTGGTTAGGTTTCTTATCTAGGTGAATTGGTATAGCTGATGGAATAGGACATTAATTTCAGTAGTTCCAGGGGGTTATTTAGGAATAGAAAACTTAAAGAATTGTTTAAGTTGAGTGTTTTGTCCATTAACTACTAATGTGCCACTAAAATAATACATTTGTTTAATAAATAGTGGGGAACAAGACATATTGGTATGGGAAGGGTTAAGGGAAAATGATTAAATAAATAAAACCAATGCTTAATTGAATTAAACAATACTTAAGAAATTTAGTAATGGGCTGTCAGGCAATATCATGGGCAGAAAGGTTTTGATAATAGTTTAAGTGTTTAGAGAGTTGGGATAAGGGGTTTGTTGGGTATAAATAGAACAGACCTGGACAGAGTTAGGGCCCCCTTTTTTTAATCAAAAAGACAACATTAAAGGAGTTTAAGGATCATTTCTTGAAAGGCTTTAAAAACTGAGCTCTTTAATCAGTTTTAGGGAGTATTTTTGAGAGCGTAGAAAGTTTTCCTCTACTGTTCCATTGAAAGCATGAAGTAAAATTTCTGATTTCCAACTACTTAGTTGTAGTTTCCAGTTCCCTTCTGTTTACTGGAGTGTTTTGAGGTCCACTGGTTGGGTTCCTGTTGATTTTTGGGGTTCAATTAGTTGCTGGGGTTATTTGCTGTAGTTGTGTGGGTTTTAAAGCTGGGTTTTGAGTTGTACTGGATTCCAAGCTGTGTTAATTGCTTCATCTGCTGTTGCCGGTGTACTGATGTTGTTGATGCTGTTATCTGCTGCTGCTGATTTTTTTTTTCTTCTTCTATTTCCATTATCCAGGTACAAGTTTAAACTCCTGATAACATGTAGTTAAGCGGATTGAATCAAATGGAAAAGGCTTCTAAGTTTGCTGCTGGTTGACCCTGCTTTTCCCTGCTTCATTTACATATTAGTCGATAATTTAGCTCATTTAAAGTTGAATAGCATAATGTTGTGATTCTGTTAGGATAATCTGTATGACTGGACTAAGAACTGGGGTTGTATATGGGACGCTAACTATAGTTTACATTAATACATGCGCTAACGTGTAATGTTTAATTTCTGTAGTAAAACTGTGCTGTAATTAAATCTGTGTCGGGTTGGACTGGGTTGTAAAAATTGAAGTTTGAATTCAGCCTTTCTATGGTAGTAACTTAGTGTAGTATAACGTGAATCACATCATGAACGTGTGTTCAATTTCAGTAACAGTTTCAGTAGTTCAGTTTTAGTATAGTCATCTTGAATCAACCTAAAATAATAGGACTACCTCATGTCATCACAATCATGTTTCCAGTATGCTTGGGCCTAATGTACTCGTTTAGGTCTCGTTTTGGTTTAATCTAAGCAGGACATATGGAATTCAAATGATCAATGTCCCTAAGTTTGAATAGGTGAATAACGTCTGCCCTTGTTGTAAATTGTTAAACATATTTTGAATATTTTGGAACAATTTCGGTGTGGATTTAGCCTAATTAAATCGAGGCCTCATTTGGCTTAGCAATTGGCCTATCCTCAGGCAGCTTGGACTTCAACATCGTAACAAGTGGCCCAGGTCCTGACCTGACTTATGTGTTCGTTCGAACCTAGACCATGCCTACAATTGGCCGCCTCTTATGCAAACCTGGGGCTCTAATATTTTATATGAGCCATTTTAAGGTCCAAAAGGGGGCTAAGAGTTCACAAACCAAATATAGTGACTCTTAAGGAATGTGAATTAATTAGGACATTTTCTTTATTTTTTTAGAGACAAATAATATAGAAAAATCATAGCTTACTTTAGGGTGGACCTTTAAATAAAATACGAGCCTCGCCTCGTCAAATGAAATGCATAAATTGCAGGGCCCTCGTTAAATGTATATATTATAATACTTAGATTTCGGGAGAGTTCGTTTAGCAAATTTCACGGTCCTCCCCAAGGATAATAACGCGCGAGTCACTTTAGGCGCGCTTTTGACAATTTACTTTCTTAAACTCGGGTGCACATTTATGTGACCCAAATCCAAATCTCAACGAAGTCGAAATATGTCAATAACCACAGGTACATTGATGTGACGTGGTTCGAGATGTGTTTTTCCAACGTTACAATTCTCATTAAAATAATAATAAAAGTGGTTCAAAGTTAAAAGCACATAGGTAAAAACATGTATTAAAAATCAAATAATTTGGCCAAATATAACAGTTGAGTGGCCGTGCTAGAACCACGGAACTGGGGAATGCCTAACACCTTCTCCCGGGTTAATAGAATTCCTTATCCGAATTTCTGATTCGCGGACGGTAATGCAGAGTCAATCTTTTCCTCGATTCGGGATTCAACCGGTGACTTGGGACACCATAAATCTCTCAAGTGGCGACTCTGAATATCTTAATAAATGAATCTCGTCTCGATTATCCTTTAATTGGAAAGAACTCCCTTTATTACACCCCTCACGGGGAGTAGCGGAAAAAGGAGGTGTGACAGCTCTGGCGACTCTGCTGTGGATAACACTGCTCGAACTTCGGTTCAGGGTTTAAGAATTCAAGCTTAGAATAATTGTTATGTTTGGCTTTTATCTGATTTTCCTACATGTTTTCCTGCTAAATGTGCCAAATGCTTTACCGCTTTGATATTATTTGCATTGTATATATAAACTGTGCCGAAACCCTTCTCTTCTTACCTCCGGGGATGCGCTTACTGGTTGAGACTCCCTATTCTGTTAGTGTCACACCCTGAAATAAGAAAGAGGCCGGATAAGTTACAAAGCCGGACAATCTCGCGGGTCCCCTGTATGTAGCCCCCTCTTCGACTCGAGTTGTCCGCTCGGATACATAGTCTAGAACACATACCCAGGTTTTGAACCTAGAATAACTTGACTTCATGCCGTATCCCTAGTAGGAATGCTTATTTGTATCATGTTGCATTTGACTTAGGGGACTTAACACAAGGGTTGGGTCCATCTAGGACAGGTAACCTGAAATGAAAAAGACCATCCTGCTGCATCTTGTTTGTTTTGCGCATTTATTTGCTTCAAACTTGCATGCTGACCGGCTTCTGAAAATCGGGAATATTGGAAATTTGTGAAAAGAGAAAAAGAGAAAAATAGCAGTGTAGAGAGATAACTACTTATTTTTAGAAAAAACAAATCAATTCCCAAGTAGTGTCGAAACTCTGCCGAATTTTTGAGAAAAAAAAGAAGAGAAAGAAAGAAAGAGAAATGTTTTTAGTTTGATTTATTTGAATGACAAAATAAAAGAGTCTTGTTTTCAAAATTCCATTTATTTTCTTTGCCCGAACTACGCATGTTTGATTCTCACCAGATGTGAGATACGTAGGCAACCCTCGTCGGGTCCAATCTCCCCTTTTGCAAAAATAGCCAAAAATGTCAAATTTTAATTTTCGTCATAAATAAGTCGGGTGATGGCACTCTTGTAAAATATAGCCGAATGTTCCCGAAAGGACACCGGAAGGCTGACTTTGTATAAACGGCCACCTTTGATCATTTTTAGATTTTTGGCCGGTTAGCCCACACAACCTTAAAATCTTCGTCCCTGGAGTGCTGAGAGGCCGTGTTCGGAAAACCGAGTCTTTCATTTTTGGGAAAAAGGGAAAATTAGTTTTGTTCTGAGTCAAATGATGTTTTTTTTTTGCTTAATAAATGTGCAGAATGAGCACGAATCAGAATTCACCTGGAGCCCTAATAAACAAGATCCCTTTGGGATTACATATGTGGTGGAATGACTTAGGCCAATCAGGGCAAGACACGGTCAAGTTGTACATATGAGGCCTTACTGGGTTGTTGAAGATCAATCTAATGGGGGATATAATAAAGGCATTAGTTCCATTCTGGGACCCGACACACAATGTATTTCACTTCTCAAATTTTGAGCTTACACCGACATTGGAAGAGATAGCAGGATACATCGGGGGTCCCAAAATTCCCTTGAGAAAACAATATTTGATTGCTCCGAGGAATGTAACCATACACAGGTTCTTAGACACTCTGAAGAATGGTTCACAACCCGGACTTGGCAGAGGTCTTTTGTACCTTGTCATTCGTGTACGACAGATATGGTCATATCGGAGGGTTCAACATCCCGTGAAAGCAAAATTTGTAGCAAAGAAAACCGCCTGAAATGGGAAGACCATAGGTGTATTGCGTTTATGGTGGCCTTTCTGGGACTTATGGTGTTTCCTAGAAAAGAAGGGAAAATTGATATACAAGTCGCCGGGATCGTCAGTACTTTGCTCACTCAGGATAACAACACCCTGGCACCTATGATAATAGCCGACATCTTCCGCGCTCTTACTGCTTGCAAAGCTGGAGGGGATTTCTTTGAGGGTTGCAATATACTGCTGCAAATGTGGATGATTGAACACTTATGTCATCGCCCTCAATTTATGAGCTATGGGTCATCAAAGAAGACATGTATAGAAGAGTTTTCTACAAGGGTCGACGGGATTAGTTTGCCAGAAGGGGTCACCGAATAGGTAGCATGCCTGCGTTCTGTCACCGCAAGCCAAATAGAATGGACATTTGGGTGGTTATCTATGGATGAAGTCATATATATGTCAGCGGCTAGATCACATATTCTCTTGATGGGACTTAAGAGCATCCAGCCTTACGCTCCATATTGGGTCTTGAGACAACTCGGGAGATGCCAGATAGTGCAACGGGAAGAAGATCTTAGCACTCAAGTAATTTAGATTAGCCCTGACGGACAGTTTCCCGAAGCAAGAGTCCGCCGGGTCTGGAATGAATGTCAATGCTTGAAAGCAAATACTTGCTTGCAAGATCGGGCCAAAGGCGAAGCATCGCCAGAATATCTTGCTTGGTATAGGAGGTATCTTGAGTACGAGAGGACAGCTAAAAGACCACACCACCGGGACTTTGTTGAATCATCACATGAACAGTGGGGTTGGTTAGAAAAAGAAAGGGAATACAGGGCCCGCATAGGAGTAATGAAAAAACCAGTACAAGATCTCTAGTTTGAAAGCATTTGCAAGCCGCCGCCGATGAAGGGGATAAAAAAAAGTTGGCCCAAGAAAATGAGGCCTTGAGAACCCAAATCCGACAGATGAGAATGGATGCTGACAGACAACTGAGAAGTCGGTCTGACGAAGGGTTGATAAATAAGTTGAAAAGGCAAATCATTGAATGTCAAGAGGGTTTAGAAGAATCTAAAGCTAGGTTGACAAGGATCCAGGTCAGATGGGCAAGAGGTACAGAAGAGCGGAAACGGCGTATGCGACAGATGAAGAGAGATTACGAGGGGAACATTACTATGTTGAGAGAAACAATATCTACCCTCAAAGAACGGGTCTTCAGACAAGCTAGGGACTCCAGAGCTGATAGGACACGCTGTTATGACTTAATGGCACGGATGGAGAAATAGATGCATAAGTTTCAAGATTAACTCTTTCACAACGCTCAAGTGCTAGGAACACGGAACTAACAGATAGAGTTGTTGCTTCGGGAAAAGACAGAATCCGGGGAAGAATCGACGATATCGGGCACTACATCACCATAAAGTGCTTGGCTTGTGAGGATATGTCCCGTACTACCTTTTTTGCTTCAATAATAATTTATGTCCACCAGATCATGGAAGATTTGAAAGATCAGCAGAGGGGCCTTGCACCAAAGCCCGCGGCGAGGCCGAACGACGCCCCACGGGCACCAAAATTCAAAGTTCTAAGGCATTCATAGATCGAGTCTGTATTTTCCTTGTCTTCAGAGACTGTTGTCCGTTGGAGTTTGTATTTCCCTTTTGCATAAAGTCTGTAGTTTGTATCAAGTCTTTCAGTTTTCCTTTCAAAAATGCTTTGCCTTGCAACATAACGTTTTGTTAATGAAAATTGAAAAATCCAAAAATGGTGTCTTTATTTTTCGCACTTGTGGTCAGAACTACGCACGGTTTGATTCATGCGGGGACATGATACGTAGGAAATCCGCATAAGATTCGACCACCATTAAAAAAAAGGAAAAGAAAAAGAGGGGAATAATAGAAAAAAAAGGAAATAAAGGAAAGTTTGGGAAGCACTCAAAAGAGGGCACATATGTCAGAAGCCGGAATGACGCATGCAATAGAAGCAAAGACATGGTAGGAATGGTTAAACTACCTAGGTGCATTGCATCCCAACGTGCCATAACATGTCTGTTAAACTCTAAAAACTAACAAGTTTGTTGTTATCTAGAGATTTCAAATAGTTAGCTTGTTAGAACGTACTGGAAAATTACCATCACTAAACAAGATCTAAAGGACCTATACCGAGAAGCATGTCTGGTTCGGACAAAAGTGTCGAAGAGGAAAAAAAAAGAAATACAAACAATGAAGGAGGAAGTAGACAGGTTGAGACAAGAGATAGCAGAAATGCACCTAGCCTGGGCTAGAGGGCAACAAGTACCAGTCCCTCCCGCTACCCCCGCTCTCCCACCGGCACAAACTCCGGAGTACCCTCCCACTGGTCCATCAACGAGTTTCCCAATTCACCAATACTATCAGGGGAAAACTCCTTACAATCCCCAAGCTCCACCACCCAAGCACGACACTCCTCCACCAAATGTTCCTATTTTCGTGGCACCTCCACCCGCCACATTGCAAAGATCATCCAGCGAGCCGGTGTTTCAGGCTCACGACAACCAATACTATCCTCCTGAACCCACCTTCAAAGCTCCCGAGCCACATACCTATACCCCTCACATTGAGCTCCCGGCGAAAACTGAGAAGCCATCCAAGAGTTCGGAGCAGGAAGAGGTGCTTCGCAAAGTGAAGAGCCTGGAGCAGTCTTTCAGGAATATGCATGGGTTGGGTGTCCAAGTCAGTGTGGCCTATAAAGATCTATGTCCTTTCCTCGATTTTCAGCTGCCAGCCGGGTTCAAAATGCCAAAGTTTGATTTGTATGAGGGGCATGGTGACCCGGTGGCACACCTGCGTGGTTTCTGTAGCAAGATGAGAGGAACCGGTGGGAAAGATGAGCTGTTGATAGCATACTTTGGCCAAAGCTTGGGTGGGTCCGCACTAGAATGGTATACGAGGCAGGATCCTAGCAGGTGGTACACCTGCGATGACCTGGCACAAGCATTTGCTGGGCACTTCCAATATAATCTTGAGATCGTCCCTGACCGTCTCACATTGTTGAAAATCGAGAAAAAGCCTAGAGAGAGCTTTAGAGAATTTGGGTTCCGCTGGAGGGAGCAGGATGCGATAGTCGATCCTCCGATGAGGGAAGGTGAAATGGTGGATTACTTTTTGCAAACTTTGGAGCCAACTTACTTTGGCCACCTGGTGACATCAGTTGGAAAATCCTTCAATGAGGTCGTAAAGATGGGCGACATGATTGAAGAAGGACTCAAGTCCAACAAGATAATGAGTTATTCGGCGATCAAGGCCACCACTCAGGCTATCCAGAGCGGCACGAGGGGTATGATCGGGAAAAAGAAGAGAGAAGAAGTCGCAACAGTCGAAGCAGGTACTTGGTCCAGATCTAGAGGTCCTTCACCCTACTACCTGCCCAGACCCCATCACCCGAATTACCCATACACCCCATATAGCCCTCCACAACCCTACTACCCACCACCAGAGCCATGTTTTTCCGTCCATCATGCCCAAACATATAACCAACCTCCGGTTCACCAGTAATGGCATGCACCGGCTCCCCAAAATACATACCCACCCCCACAAAACATATATCTACCCCCAAGGGCCTACAGAAATCCTCCAGGGTTAGGTTTTCGTGGGAATCAAGCTTTCAGGAATGAGAGAATGCAGAAGTAGAGAACATTTACTCCATTGGGAGAATCCTATACCACTCTTTTCCACAAATTGAGGCAGTTAGGCCTGTTGAATCCTATTGAGCCTAAAATGCCCGATCCCTTTCCTAAAAATTTGGACCATTCAGTAAGGTGTGAATATTGTTCGAGGGCACCCGGACATGATACTGAGTAATCTTGCAAATTAAAAACTGTCGTGCAATATCTTATTGACATAAATAGGATCAAGGTTCAGGCGCTAGAGGCACCAAACATTAATCAGAATCCATTGCCAGCGCACTACGAGGCCCACATGATCGAGCTAGTGCACAAGGGAGGGGAGTTTACGAAACCTTCGCAAAGAGTAATGATGATCTGGGCCAGTGAAGCCAGTCCCAAGGAAAAACTAACTATTGAGAAGGCAGTGGTACAGATGAAAAGTGTAGACACCAAGCCAGTTGTGGTGATGGGGAAAGGGTCGTCTATTGCGTCGAAGAAACCAGAGCCAGTCAAGGTAGTGATGCAGGGGGTATCAAGCCCACCTGTGATAGTCGTGAAGGGGGTTCGCGCGAAACCAATTGTCATCAAGCCAGTGATGCATTTGCCAATAATCAGTGAAAAGGCCGTGCCATGGAGCTACAATAAAGTGATGGTGATGTATAAGGGGAAGGAGGTTATGGAAGAAGTGTGTGAAACCCAAGGTCTAACTCGTTCAGGAAGGTGCTTTGCTCCCGCATAGTTAAGACGGACCAATCCAGTAGCAACAAAGAAGCCAGTTACCGAGGAAGAGGCGGAAGAGTTCTTAAAGAAGATGAAGGTGCATGATTACTCCATTGTAGAGCAGCTGAGAAAGACCCCGGCACAGATCTCATTGTTATCGTTACTGATCCATTCAGACGAGCACCGTCGGGCGTTGATGAGAATTCTAAATGAAGCCTATGTGCCGGATAAGATCTCTGTGAACCATCTGGAGAAAATAGCAAACAAGATTTTTGAGATGAACCGGGTGACATTTTCCGACGATGAGTTGCCCGTGGAGGGTACAGAACATAATAGAGCTCTCTATTTGACCGTGAAGTGTGAAGACTCGGTAGTCACTCGAGTATTGATTGATAATGGGTCCAGTGCCAATATTTGTCTGTTGTCCACCTTGAACAAGCTGAAGGTTGATAATGATCGAATTCACAAGAACATCATCTACGTTCGAGGGTTTGATGGTAGTGGTACATACACAGTGGGTGACATCATACTTGAATTGACAATTGGTCCGGTCGAGTTCACCATAGAGTTTCAAGTGTTAGAGGTCGCAGTGTCGTATAATCATCTGTTGGGGCGACCATGGATTCACGCTTCCAAAGCAGTGCCTTCTACACTACATCAGATGGTCAAATTCGAGTGGGATATAAAAGAGGTCATAGTACACAGGGAAGACAATACATGCGCCATAAATGATGCCATCGTACCCTTCATAGAGACTGATGACGACAAGGGGCCGTGGGTTTACCAGGTTCTCGATACGGTTTCAGTGGATAAAGTTCCTGAAGGTGAAAACATCCCACTTCCCAGAATAGCAGCTGCAACCGTCATGGTAGCCTCGGAGATGCTGAAAAATGGGTTTGTGCCAGGCAAAGGTTTGGGGGCTGATCTTCAGGGTATTGTTCAACCGTTTTCTTTGCCCAAAAATCTAGATACCTTTGGGCTGGGGTTCAAGCCTACAACGGCAGATGTGCGACAGGCCCGTAAGATGAAGAAGAGGGCATGGGTCCTTCCCAAGCCAATCCCACGCCTGTCCCGATCTTTTGTCAGGCCGAGCATCAAAAAGCAATTGCTGTCCAAGGTTATACGGTCACTGATTGGTGTAAATGGAGATTTGGATGAATGTTTTAAACGATTATTTGCCGAAGTCAACATGGTAAAAGCTGGGGAAGGATCCAGCAAGGCGGATGTGCAGTTTGTGGGGCCTAAGGCCAAGATCAACAATTGGATGGCTACTCCTCTTCCTATGCGGAGGGAGGCTTGATAGTAGGCTTTGATTTTCCTTCATGTTTAGCTGGATTATTCCAGGGTTGTAATCCAGTTTTCTTTTATTTTGTACTCGTCAAAGTGTGAAACCTTGTTATCCCGTACTTCAATCAATGAAAGTTTCTTCTTTACTCCTTATTTTATTTTAATTTTGTTTTCTTTTTTTCTTTTTTTCTGAACAGTTCTCTGTATACTGGTCCTAATGAAATGGCATGCACGACGAATCCTCAACTTAGTCTAAAAAATCAATCCGATTTCGAACTAATAGTGCAAGAGGTAGAATATGATGAAGAGTCAGAATACGACGAGGATGAAGCCCTCGAAGAAATTAACAGAGAATTAAGCCAATTTGAAGAGAAACCCAAGCCCAACTTAAATAACACAGAAGCCATCAATCTGGGGGATGCGGACGACATTCGGGAAACTAAAATAAGCGTCCACATCGAACCAAACATCAGGGAAGAATTAATCAAAGCACTTATTGAGTTCAAAGACGTTTTTGCATGGTCATATGACGACATGCCGGGTATGAGCACCGAGTTAGTGGTTCACAAATTGCCCACTGACCCGGCATGCAGAAATTGAGGAAGTTCAAAACCGACATGAGTGTGAAGATTAAGGAAGAAGTAACCAAACAGCTAAATGCAAAGGTTATTCGGGTTACTCGATATCCTAGTTGGTTGGCTAATATGGTGCCAGTACCGAAGAAAGATAGAAAAATCAGGGTATGTGTTGATTATCGCAATCTGAACAGAGCAAGCCCAAAGGACAACTTCCCGTTACCCAACATCCACATCTTGGTCGATAATTATGCCAAATGTGAGATCGGGTCTTTTGTGGATTTCTATGTTGGGTATCATCAGATTCTGATGGATGAGGAAGATGCAGAAAAGACGGCTTTCATCACGCCGTGGGGAACTTATTGCTATCGTGTAATGCCATTTGGTTTGAAGAACGCTGGGGCAACGTACATTAGGGCAATGACTACTGTGTTTCATGATATGATACACAAAGAGATTGAGGTATACGTGGATGATGTAATTATAAAATCCAAGCATCAGGCAGACCACGTAGGAGACCTAAGGAAGTTTTTCTAAAGACTTCGGAGGTACGACATCAAACTCAACACTGCTAAATGTGCATTTGGTGTTCCATCCGGAAAGCTGTTGGGATTCATAGTTAGTAGGTGAGGCATTGAGTTAGACTCGTCAAAGATCAAATCCATTGAGGAGTTGCCACCTCCGAAGAACAAAACTGAAGTGATGAGTTTGTTGGGAAGGTTGAATTATATCAGCAGGTTTATCGCTCAACTCACCGCGACTTGTGAACCCATTTTTCGATTACTGAAGAAAGATGCTGCAATAGAATGGACGGAAGAGTGTCAAGAGGCATTTGACCAGATAAAATGGTATTTATCGAACCCACCTGTGTTGGTTCCACCCGAGCCAGGAAGACCATTGATTCTCTATCTAACGGTCCTGGAGAATTCATTTGGTTGTGTGCTGGGGCAACACGACATCACAGGAAGGAAGGAGCAGGCCATCTACTATCTCAACAAGAAGTTTACGATTTATGAGGTTAAGTACACTCAACTTGAGAAGACATGTTGCGCCCTAACTTGGGTGGCACAGAAGTTGAAGCATTATTTGTCATCTTATACTACTTACCTCATATCTCGTATGGACCCATTGAAGTATATTTTTCAGAAGCCTATACCCACAGGGAGGCTTGCAAAGTGACAGATTTTGCTTACGGAGTTCGACATTATTTACGTGACTCAGACTGCGATGAAAGCACAGGCGTTGGCGGATCACTTGGTCGAGAATCCGGTCGATGAAGAATATGAGCCATTGAGGAGGTACTTTCCTGATGAAGAAGTGATGCATGTCGATGAGCTGGAGTTGACTGGAGAACCAGGATGGAAGCTTTTCTTTGATGGAGCTGCAAATGCGAAGCGAATTGGAATAGGAGCGGTGCTTATTTCCGAAATAGGGCATCGTTATCCTGTTATGGCTCAACTATGGTTCTATTGTACCAACAACATGGCTGAGTATGAGGCATGCATTTTGGGCTTACGGTTAGCTGCGGACATGGATGTCCAGGATATTCTGGTCTTGGGAGACTCGGACCTCCTGGTGCATCAAATTCAAGGTGAATTGGAAACACAGGATTTGAAGCTCATACCGTATTGACAGTGCTTGCACAATCTGTGTCAACGGTTTCGGTCAGTGGAGTTTAGGCACATCCCAAGAGTGCATAACGAGGTTGCCGATGCTTTGGCCACCTTATCATCGATGTTGCACCATCCAGATAAAATCCATGTTGATCCGTTGCACATTCAGGTTCATGATCAACATGCTTATTGTAACATGATAAAGGAAGAACTAGATGGCGAACCATGGTTCTATGATGTTAAGGAGTAACTCAGGATGGGGATATACCCGGAGCAGGCCACCGGAGATTAAAAAAGAGCCATTCGGCAGTTGGAAAATGGATTTTTCCTCAGTGGAGGGGTGTTGTACAAAAGAATACCAGACTTGGGATTGCTAAGATGCATAGATGCCAGTCAAGCCGCGACATTATGACAGAGGTGCATTCTGGAGTCTGTGGGCCTTATATGAGTGGATATGTATTGGCGAAGAAGATTCTTCAAGCAGAGTATTATTGGCTCATTATGGAGCGAGATTGTATCAGTTTTGTGCGTAAATGCCATCTATGCCAGATACACGGAGATCTGATTCATTCTCCACCGATAGAATTACACATAATGTCAGCACCATGGATCTTTGTTGCGTGGGGCATGGATGTCATTGGACCTATCGAGCCGGCAGCTTCCAACGGTCATAGGTTCATTCTGGTGGCCATCGACTATTTCACCAAGTGGGTTAAAGCTAAAACTTTCAAGTCGGTAACCAAGAAAGCCGTGGTGGATTTTGTTCATTCCCATCTCATCTGTAGATTTGGGATTCCAAAGGTGATCATCACGCATAATGGTGCCAATTTTAACAACAGTTTGATGAAAGAAGTATGTCAGCAGTTTAAGATTACTCACCATAATTTCACCCCATATCGTCCCAAAGCGAATGGAGCAGTTGAGGCAGCCAACAAGAATATAAACAAGATATTGAGGAAAATGGTAGAAGGGTCCATACAATGGCATGAAAAGTTACCATTTGCATTGTTGGGTTATCGCACTACTGTTCGTACTTCAGTAGGTGCAACTCCTTATTTGTTGGTATATGGAACTGAAGCAGTGATACCGGCAGAAGTTCAAATCCCGTCTCTCCAAATTGTTGCTGAGGCTGAGATTGATGATGATGAGTGGGTCAAAACCCGTTTGGAGCAGTTGAGCTTAATTGATGAAAAAAGATTGGCAGCAGTATGTCATGGCCAATTATATCAAAAGAGGATGGCAAGAGCATATAATAAGAAGGTACGTCCCAGGAAATTTGAAGTAGGACAGCAAGTGTTGAAACAGATCCTTCCACATCAGGCCGAAGCAAAGGGAAAGTTCGCCCCGAATTGGAAAGGACTATTCATTGTGACCAGAGTGCTGTCCAATGGCACTTTATGTTTGACAGATGTCGAGGGAAGGTGTATCGACATGGCTATCAATTCTGACATAGTCAAGAGATATTATGTATGATCTCTTTGATTATAATTGTTGTTTGTTTGTTTGTACTTGGCATTGTATCGGAAAATGAAATGACGGAGGCAATTTGTTCTACTATCCAAGCACTTTAACCCTTGTTTCCCCTTTTGAGCCTTATTTATTCTTTCATACCCCTCTTTTGGAATCAGTAATGAAAATGAAAAAAAGAGAAAAGAAAAATGATAACAAAAGCAAAAGAAAAGTCACAAGAAAACAAAGAAATTGGAAACTACGTTTGACCTGATTCCTCGAAGAGGATACGTAGGCGCCTCACGGATCGGTCATAGTGTAACAAAAATCAAAGGATCCCCAAGCAAGAAAACTGGGGCAGAAGTTGTGTTTGTAATTTCGGAAAGAAAATTTGATTCCAAGAGTTGTAATGTTTTACCCATCAAAGTTATTTCTAAACTTTTTTGATACCCTTTGCTTTTAGCCATACACCAAAAAAACCCGTATTGATGTCCAAAAAGACCTCCCGATCGGTATCCGAGAAGTGCCAAGTCAGGCAAATGAAAGGCTGGAGTAACACTCTGGTCCCCAGCAGAAAAGAAATAAAATAAGAGAGTCTTATCGGTAACACCCCAATTCCCAGTTGAAAATAAATAAAATGAGAGAGTCTTATTGGTGAAAACCTTCACAGGCACCATAAGGTGACGGAAGTTGAGAGAAATAAAATGAGAGAGTCTTATCGGTGAAAACCTTCACAAGCACCATAAGGCGACGGGAGTTGAGAGAAATGAGAGAGTCTTATTAGTGAAAACCCCTCGAAGGGAACTATAAGGAGACAAGGAATTAAAGGGGGGCAAACAAGATAAGTTTGACGAAAAGGATCCGTCATGACATCAAGCAAAACCAAATATGTTGATTCGGCAAAAGTTGGCTTGGGGACCTTTGAAATGCAAAGTAGGGAAATCAGAAAGATTGATTGATGTAAATAGACTGGGTTGATTAATCCAAAATGCACGACATGACCATTGGGATCGGTTATACCATTCAGATAAGTTCTTTTCCCCCTTTTCTTCTCTTCAAACATTTGTTCAAAAGATCTTTCCTGCTATATCTTTTGAAGTCGTCATTTCTCATTTCTTTGGGCTTAATAGTAGTTTGTTTTTAAGAAGGATTTTTAGAGCTTACTACCAGTTGCCAGTACGGTGCAAAGTAGAATGTGGATAGGACAGGCTAAAGATAATTCAATGGGATAAGAAAGACGTCGTTGTATGACCAAATGATGGATTGGCCTTAGATTTCGGGAAAGTATGGAATAAATGTGGAAAACAATGGTTGAGAAGTTGGTGAATACAGAATCGTCAAGAAGGTTGGAAGTTATCAGCCAAGATGTTCGGACAGCACAGAGCACGGAAAGAAGAAAAGGGAAAACCATTCCCAGCAGGAGCGTCCCCATCGTTTTAAACTAACAAAATTTTCTTTGATTTGAAGCAGGGATAAAAAATGTCATCGAAGGCGGAAAGGCATGCCACAATGAAGGTTATCAAACTGGGGCAGAAAAATTTTCTTCCATTTTGAAAATTTTCCTGAAATCGGGTACCCACTTGAGTAAAGAAGAAAGATAATTCTCCAGCAGTGTTATCGCCAGCAGTTCTTGGAAGAAGGCAACACAATCTTTAAGGAAAGCAATTCTTTGGGGAGGAAGATAAAACAAGTTTTAAAAGAAGTAGTTCCAGAGGAAGGAAAACACCAGCTTTAAGCGAAGTAGTCCTTGAAGGAGGAAGATAACATATTTTTGAATAAAACACCAGTGCTACCCCCAGCAATTTTCAGAGGAATGAAACACCAGTTTTGAGGGAAGCAGATCTGAAAGAAGATAATTTCAAGTTAGAAGGAAAATGGTTCAGGAGGCAGGAAGGAACAACGGCAATAGAATGCAGTTTAAGTAGTTGATGAAGTCAGGAGCCCGCCTGGAGAACAGAGGTATATTATATTTAAGTTAATAAAGTTAGGAGCCCGCCTGGAGAACGAAGGTATATTATATTTAAGTTGATAAAGTCAGGAGCCCGCCTGGAGAATGGAGGTATATTATATTTTAAGTTGATGAAGTCAGGAGCCCGCCTGGAGAACGGAGGTATATTATATTTCGAGTTGAAGTTGAAGTCGGGAGCCCGCCCGTATAACAGAGGAATACATTTCGAGTTGAAGTTAAAGTCGGGAGCCCGTCTGTGTAACAGAGGATTACATTTCGAGTTGAAGTTGAAGTCGGGAGCCCGCCCGTATAACAGAGGAATACATTTCAAGTTGAAGTTGAAGTCTGGAGCCCGCCCGTATAACAGAGGAATACATTTCAAGTTGAAGCCAGTAAAGCGGAAGATTACAACAAAATCCCCATCATAAATCCAAGTTCAGAAATCAGAAGGAAGGCAACAATGGTCAGTTCAAGCTTCGAAGAAAAAATAATTCGAAGCTCACGAGAAGGAAATAAGCAATTTAAGGTCAGTAATCAAGAGAAGATGACGAGCCAAGTCATAAGTGAAGAAACATCGGAAGAGACGTAAATCAACAGAGGAAATACAAGAGCAAGTTTGAAGATCTAGATAAGATTTTATAATTCATAGACTACTAGTTTAGTCTAGCTTCTCATTTTCTTTTAGCATGGTGTAATAAGGAGGTCAGTAAGCAGTAGCGGCCGCAGAAACAGCAGTAACAACAAAATCACAATTCTACGGTAGTCCCAACTACCAAAACTTCCCGAACTACATTGGCCTGATTCCCTTTTAGCCAGGGATATGTAGGAGACCTTTTGAAGCAAAGGTTCGGTCAAATCTTTCAAAAATTCTTCACACGGAGTACTCAAACGGGCAAGAATCCCTCGTATCCGCTCACTTTATCTTTGCGCGAAAACTCTTCATGTTTCCGGGCAAAGAGGGGCAGCTGTGAGCACGTGATTTTTGCCCTATATGAGAATTACTCTCAAAAATCCAAAATAAAATAGTTTTGTGTTGTTTGCAATTTTGCGGATTTTGTGTTATTTTTCTCTTATTGTTTGCATTTGTGTGTCCATGTTTATTTGTTTAAATTAATGAAAATACAAAAATATGTTACATTTGCATTCTAGGATTTAATTTTATAATTAGGAGTAATTAAGTGCGCTTTACAAAAATGAAAATTCACAAAAAATAATGTACTTCGCATTTTAATATTTAATGTCAAAATCGTGTGATTTTCTTTTATTCAATTTTGTGTGATAATTATTTTTAAGAGTTAATTAGCATTTTTAAGTTAATTTTGGTTTTACAATTTAAATTAGGATTTTAGGTTTTAATTTTGAAGATTAGTTTAAAAAGAAAAGAAGCAAAATGAAATTAAAGAGAAAAATCGGACCATGCCCATCCTAAACCAGGCCCAATTCAAACACCTCTCTGACTCAGCCCCAATCCGTCGCCCAGTAGACATCCAAACTACGACATGGAGAATCTGGACTGTTAATCTCGTATGATTGAACGGTCCAGTCCATCTCCAGATATATCCAAACAACGTCGTATTTGGCCAGTTGATCCAAGCTATTGGATTGGTTTGATCGAACGGTCTGGATACTTCTCTCTCTCACCCGACCCGTTCCCATAAGGTACCGATCCGGTCTCAAGGAAATTGAAATGACGTCGTTTCAATTAATCAGCTGATCTAGGCCGTTGATCTTAATTGATCCAACGGCCAGGATTAAAACCCCTACCCACTATATAAGCCTAAAACTCCTACCCAGCCCCCCCAAACCAAACCCACCCCATCGTCTCTCATAGAGACTCAAACCAATCCCCATCCCAAACCCTAGCCGCCCCTCCATCCCTTAGCCTGAAACCCGGCGGCAACGATGCCACCGACCACCCAAATAACACCCCTGGACCTCCAAACCTCCCTCAATCCAAATCTATGACCCTTGTCCCTCAAATTATGATGGAACTCTTCGAATCTTCAATCGAAGATCGGTCAAAAACCTCACCTTCTCCGACGACTCCCAAACTTACACCCTGTGACCATTTGACCTCCCTCATTCCCAAACCACCCCTAGTTTCCTTCGAATCAAGCCGGAATTGGGTGAATCTCAAATCAACTGAAGAACCCTAGAAGTACCAAAACCTAGAACCTATCCGAGTTAGGAAAAATTGGGGTTTTAATCGACTTTAGTCGAGTGTTCTTAGTCGAGAACACTCGATTAAAGTCCGTTTTGACCTCAAAGAGTTCGAGTCGAAGTTTCAATGGGAACTGTGTGGAGTTTAGCCTATAATTTCAAGGTATTTCTTTTTCTTTTTTCTTTTTGTTGTTGTTTTTCGTGGTAATTCTTCATTTCTGTCAAAACTACTTCTTCCTCCTCTTTGGTATCTTATGGGCTGTTGAGTCAATTGAATAGGATCATCCATAAGTTATTGTAGAAAACTGTTGGTTCAATTGGTATCACTTATGTTACGTTCCTTTCTTTCCATTGTCTGTCATTTTTGCATATGATTTCAGTGTGTTCGTCAGTGTATTCATAGTGTCCATGTGTTCTTGTTTTGTGTTAGTTTGTCCCCTTTGAACCACTGAATCCCTCATTCTGTTGTAGCATTGTGTGATCTAATTTGAGGTCGAAGTTTAAACTATTGTTGAATCTTCTGTTTAGTATCAATGTGACTTTTGATTCAGTTCGGCTTCAATGTTCTGTTGTGTTCTGAGGTGGGGTTAATGTGATTTTGATTGAGATTCAGTTTATTTGTTCCATTGATTAATTAGTGGTTAGGTTTCTTATCTAGGTGAATTGGTATATCTGATGGAATAGGACAGTAATTTCAGTAGTTCCAGGGGGTAATTTAGGAATAGAAAACTTGAAGAATTGTTTAAGTTGAGTGTTCTGTCCATTAAGTACTAATGTGCCATTAAAATAATATATTTGTTTAATAAATAGTTAGGAACAAGACATATTGGTATGGGAAGGGTTAAGGGAAATGATTAAATAAATAAGACCTATACTTAATTGAATTAAATAATACTTAAGACATTTAGTCATGGGCTGTCAGGGAATATCATGGGCAGAAAGGTTTTGATAATAGTTTAAGTGTTTAGAGAGTTGGGATAAGGGGTCTGTTGGGTATAAATATAACAGACCTGGCCAGAGTTAGGGGCCCCTTTTTGTTTTTAATAAAAAGACAACATTAAAGGAGTTTAAGGATCAGTTCTTGAAAGGCTTTAAAAACTGAGCTCTTTAATCAGTTTTAGGGAGGATTTTTGAGAGTGTAGAAAGTTTTCCTCTACTGTTCCATTGAAAGCTTGAGTTAAAATTTCTGATTTCCAACTACTTAGTTGTAGTTTCCTGTTCCCTTCTGTTTACTAGAGTGTTTTGAGGTCCACTGGTTGGTTTTCTGTTAATTTTTAGGGTTCAATTAGTTGTTGGGGTTATTCGCTGTAGCTGTGTGGATTTTAAAGCTGGGTTTTGAGTTGTACTGGATTCCAAGCTGTGTTAATTGCTTCATCTGCTGTTGCTAGTGTACTGTTGTTGTTGATGTTGTTATCTACTGCTACTGATTTTTTTTTCTTCTTCTTCTATTTCCATTATCCAGGTACAAGTTTAAACTCCTGATAACATGTAGTTAAGTGGATTGAATCAAATGGAAAAGGCTTCTAAGTTTGCTGCTGGTTGACCCTGCTTTTCCCTGCTTCATTTACATATTAGTCGATAATTTAGCTCATTTAAAGTTGAATAGCATAATGTTGTATTTCTGTTAGGATAATCTGTATGACTGGACTAAGAACTGGGGTTGTATATGGGACATTAACTATAGTTTACATTAATACATGCGCTAGCGTCTAATGTTTAATTTCTGTAGTAAAACTGTGCTGTAATTAGAGTTGTTTCGGGTTGGACTGGGTTGTAAAAATTGAAGTTTGAAATCAGCCTTTCTATGGTAGTAACTTAGTGTAGTATAACGTGAATCACATCATGAACGTGTGTTCAATTTCAGTAACGGTTTCAGTAGTTCAGTTTTAGTATAGTTATCTTGAATCAACCTAAAATAATAGGACTACCACTTGTCATCACAATCATGTTTCCAGTATGCTTGGGCCTAATGTACTCGTTTAGGTCTCGTTTTGGTTTAATCTAAGCAGGACATATGGAATTCAAATTATCAATGTCCCTAAGTTTGAATAGGTGAATAATGTCTGCCCTTGTTGTAAATTGTTAAACACATTTTGAATATTTTGGAACAATTTCGGTGTGGATTTAGCCTAATTAAATCGAGTCCTCATTTGGCCTAGCAATTGGCCTATCCTCAGGCAGCTTGGGCTTCAACATCATAACAAGTGGCCCAGGTCCTGACTTGACTTATGTGTTCGTTCGAACCTGGGCCATGCCTACGATTGGCCGCCTCTTATGCAAACCTGGGGCTCTAATCTTTTATATGAGCCATTTTAAGGCCCAAAAGAGGGCTAAGAGTTCACAAACCAAATATAGTGACTCTTAAGGGATGTGAATTAATTAGGACATTTTTTTTATTTTTTTAGAGACAAATAATATAGAAAAGTCATAGCTTACTTTAGGGTGGACCTTTAAATAAAATACGAGACGAGCCTCGCCAAATGAAATGCATAATTTGCAGGGTCCTCATTAAATGTATATATTAAAATACTTAGATTTCGGGAGAGTTCTTTTAGCAAATTTCACGGTCCTCCCCAAAGATAATAACGCGCTAGTCACTTTTGGCGCGCTTTTAATAATTTACTTTCTTAAACTCGGGTGCACATTTATGTGTCCCAAATCCAAATCTCAACAAAGTCAAAATATGTCAATAACCACAGGTACATTGATGTGACGTGGTTCGAGATGTATTTTCCCGACGTTGCAATTCTCATTAAAATAATAATAAAAGTGGTTCAAAGTTAAAAGCACATAGGTAAAAACATGTATTAAAAATCAGATAAATTAGCCAAATATAACAGTTGAGCGACCGTGCTAGAACCACGAAACTCGGGAATGCCTAACACCTTCTCCCGGGTTAACAGAATTCCTTATCCGGATTTTTTGTTCGCGAACGGTAATACAGAGTCAATCTTTTCCCCGATTCGGGATTCAACCGGTGACTTGGGACACTATAAATATCTCAAGTGGAGACTCTAAATCTCTTAATAAATGAATCCCATCTCGATTGTCCTTTAATTGGAAAAAACTCCCTTTATTACACCCCTCACGGGGAATAACGGAAAAAGGAAGTGTGACATTGCTCACTACATTACCAGGAGATGCCAAATGTGCGATAACATGACTCAGACTACCTTCTTTGCATCGGTGATGATATTTGTGAAACGGATAATAAATGACCTGGACAGACATCAAGGGGAACTTGCATATAGGCCCGCGGCAAGACCGAACGATGTCCCGCGGGCACCAGGAGCTTTAATGTATTC